>CM043711.1:2115421-2175421 GCA_023969325.1 Oryzias curvinotus
TGTTTGTATGGTCGTGTGAGTCTCTGGTCCTGTGGTCTCTGGTCCTGTGTGTGTCTTGGTTCTTGTGTGTGTCTGTGTGGTCTTGGTGTGTGTCTCTGGTCTGTGTGTGTCTCTGGTCCTGTGTTTGTCTGTGGTCTGTGTTGTCTCTGGTCCTGTGTGTGTCTCTGGTCCGTGTGCGTTCTTGGTCCTGTGTGCGTCTCTGGTCTGTGTGTTGTCTGGTCTTGTGTGTGTCTCTGGTCCTGTGTGTGTCTTTTGTCCTGTGTGTCGTCTTTGGTCCTGTGTGTGTCTCTGGTCCTGTGTGCGTTCTTGGGTCCTTGGGTGTCTTTGGTCTGTGTGTGTCTTTGGTCTTGTGTGTGGTCTCTGGTCCGTGTGTGTCTCTGGTCTGTGGGGCTGGTCCTGTGGTGCGCTTGGTCTGGTGGTCTTGGTCTGTGTGTGTTTGGTCCTGTGTGTGTTCTGGTCCTGTGTGCGGTCTCTGGTCCTGTGTGTCTTTGTCTTGGGTGTGTCTTTGGTCTGTGTGTGTCTCTGGTCCTGTGTGGTCTCGGTCCTGTGGCGTCTCTGGTCCTGTGGGGTCTCTGGTCCTGTGTGCGTCTCTGGTCCGGTGTGGCGTTCGGGTTCTGTGTGTGTTTTGGTTCTTGGTGTGTCTCTGGTCCTGTGTGTGTCTTGTCTGTTTGTGGTCTTGGTCCTGTGTGGTCTTGGTCCTGTGTGTGTCTTTGGTCTGTGTGTGTCTCTGGTCCTGTGTGTGTCTCTGGTCGGTGTTTGTCTTGGTTTGTGTGTGTTTGGTCTTGTGTGTGTGTCTCTGGTTGTCGTGGTTCTGGTCCTGGTGCGTCTCTGGTCCTGTGTGCGGTCTCGGTCCTGTGTGGTCTCCGTCCGTGTGCGGGTCTGGTCCTGTGTGTGTCTTTGGTCTGTGTGTGTTCTGGTCCTGGGTGTGGTTCTTGTCTTTGGTTGTGTGGTCTCTGGTCCTGTGTGTGTTTTGGTCCTGTGTGGTTCTGGTCTGTGTGTGTCTTTGGTTTGTGGTGTCTTTGGTCTTGTGGGGTCTCTGGTCCTGTGTGTTCTGGTCCTGTGTTTGTCTTGTGTTTGTCTCTGGTCCTGTGTGCGTCTCTGGTCCTGTGTGCGTCCTGGTCCTGTGTGCGTCTCTGGTCCTGTGTGCGTCTCTGGTCTTGTGTGCGTCTCTGGTCTTGTGTGTGTCTCTGGTCCTGTGTGCGTCTCTGGTCCTGTGTGCATCTCTGGTCCTGTGTGTGTCTTTGGTCTTGTGTGTGTCTGTGGTCTTGTGTGTCTCTGGTCCTGTGTGTGTCTCTGGTCCTGTGTTTGTCTGTGGTCCTGTGTGTGTCTCTGGTCCTGTGTGTGTCTCTGGTCCTGTGTGCGTCTCTGGTCCTGTGTGCGTCTCTGGTCCTGTGTGTGTCTTTGGTCTTGTGTGTGTCTCTGGTCCTGTGTGTGTCTTTAGTCCTGTGTGTGTCTTTGGTCCTGTGTGTGTCTCTGGTCCTGTGTGCGTCTCTGGTCCTGTGCTTTGTCTTGTGTGTGTCTTTCTGTGTGTGTCTCTGGTCCTGTGTGTGTCTCTGGTCCTGTGTGCGTCTCTGGTCCTGTGTGCGTCTCTGGTCCTGTGTGCGTCTCTGGTCCTGTGTGTGTCTTTGGTCTTGTGTGTGTCTCTGGTCCTGTGTGCGTCTCTGGTCCTATGTGTGTCTTTGGTCTTGTGTGTCTTTGGTCTTGTGTGTCTCTGGTCCTGTGTGTGTCTCTGGTCCTGTGTGCGTCTCTGGTCCTGTGTGCGTCTCTGGTCCTGTGTGCGTCTCTGGTCCTGTGTGCGTCTCTGGTCCTGTGTGTGTCTTTGGTCTTGTGTGTCTCTGGTCCTGTGTGTGTCTTTAGTCCTGTGTGTGTCTTTGGTCCTGTGTGCGTCTCTGGTCCTGTGTGTGTCTTTGGTCTTGTGTGTGTCTCTGGTCGTGTGTGTCTCTGGTCCTGTGTGTCTTTAGTCCTGTGTGTGTCTTTGGTCCTGTGTGCGTCTCTGGTCCTGTGTGTGTCTTGGTCTTGTGTGTGTCTCTGGTCCTTTGTGTGTCTTTGGTCCTGTGTGTGTCTTTGGTCCTGTGTTCGTCTCTGGTCCCGTGTGTGTCTCTGGTCCTGTGTGTGTCTTTGGTCCTGTGTTCGTCTCTGGTCCTGTGTGTGTCTCTGGTCCTGTGTGTGTTTCTGGTCCTGTCCTGTGTCTTTGGTCCTGTGTGCGTCTCTGGTCCTGTGTGTGTCTTTGGTCTTGTGTGTGTCTCTGGTCCTGTGTGCGTCTCTGGTCCTGTGTGCGTCTCTGGTCCTGTGTGCGTCTCTGGTCCTGTGTGCGTCTCTGGTCCTGTGTGTGTCTCTGGTCTTGTGTGTGTCTCTGGTCCTGTGTGCGTCTCTGGTCCTGTGTGCGTCTCTGGTCCTGTGTGTGTCTCTGGTCTTGTGTGTGTCTCTGGTCCTGTGTGCGTCTCTGGTCCTGTGTGCGTCTCTGGTCCTGTGTGTGTCTTTGGTCTTGTGTGTGTCTCTGGTCCTGTGTGTGTCTTTAGTCCTGTGTGTGTCTTTGGTCCTGTGTGTGTCTCTGGTCCTGTGTGCGTCTCTGGTCCTATGTGTGTCTTTGGTCTTGTGTGTGTCTTTGGTCTTGTGTGTGTCTCTGGTCCTGTGTGTGTCTCTGGTCCTGTGTGCGTCTCTGGTCCTGTGTGCGTCTCTGGTCCCGTGTGCGTCTCTGGTCCTGTGTGCGTCTCTGGTCCTGTGTGCGTCTCTGGTCCTGTGTGCGTCTCTGGTCCTGTGTGTGTCTTTGGTCTTGTGTGTGTCTCTGGTCCTGTGTGCGTCTCTGGTCCTATGTGTGTCTTTGGTCTTGTGTGTGTCTTTGGTCTTGTGTGTGTCTCTGGTCCTGTGTGTGTCTCTGGTCCTGTGTGCGTCTCTGGTCCTGTGTGCGTCTCTGGTCCTGTGTGCGTCTCTGGTCCTGTGTGCGTCTCTGGTCCTGTGTGTGTCTTTGGTCTTGTGTGTGTCTCTGGTCCTGTGTGTGTCTTTAGTCCTGTGTGTGTCTTTGGTCCTGTGTGCGTCTCTGGTCCTGTGTGTGTCTTTGGTCTTGTGTGTGTCTCTGGTCCTGTGTGCGTCTCTGGTCCTGTGTGTGTCTTTAGTCCTGTGTGTGTCTTTGGTCCTGTGTGCGTCTCTGGTCCTGTGTGTGTCTTTGGTCTTGTGTGTGTCTCTGGTCCTTTGTGTGTCTTTGGTCCTGTGTGTGTCTTTGGTCCTGTGTTCGTCTCTGGTCCCGTGTGTGTCTCTGGTCCTGTGTGTGTCTTTGGTCCTGTGTTCGTGTCTGGTCCTGTGTGTGTCTCTGGTCCTGTGTGTGTTTCTGGTCCTGTCCTGTGTCTTTGGTCCTGTGTGCGTCTCTGGTCCTGTGTGTGTCTTTGGTCTTGTGTGTGTCTCTGGTCCTGTGTGCGTCTCTGGTCCTGTGTGCGTCTCTGGTCCTGTGTGCGTCTCTGGTCCTGTGTGCGTCTCTGGTCCTGTGTGCGTCTCTGGTCCTGTGTGCGTCTCTGGTCCTGTGTGTGTCTCTGGTCTTGTGTGTGTCTCTGGTCCTGTGTGTGTCTCTGGTCCTGTGTGCGTCTCTGGTCCTGTGTGCGTCTCTGGTCCTGTGTGCGTCTCCGGTCCTGTGTGCGTCTCTGGTCCTGTGTGTGTCTTTGGTCTTGTGTGTGTCTCTGGTCCTGTGTGTGTCTTTGGTCTTGTGTGTGTCTCTGGTCCTGTGTGTGTCTTTGGTCCTGTGTGCGTCTCTGGTCCTGTGTGTGTCTTTGGTCTTGTGTGTCTTTGGTCTTGTGTGTGTCTCTGGTCCTGTGTGTGTCTCTGGTCCTGTGTTTGTCTTTGGTCTTGTGTGTGTCTCTGGTCCTGTGTGCGTCTCTTGTCCTGTGTGCGTCTCTGGTCCTGTGTGCGTCTCTGGTCCTGTGTGTGTCTCTGGTCCTGTGTGTGTCTTTGGTCTTGTGTGTGTCTCTGGTCCTGTGTGTGTCTTTGGTCCTGTGTGCGTCTCTGGTCCTGTGTGTGTCTTTGGTCTTGTGTGTGTCTGTGGTCTTGTGTGTGTCTCTGGTCCTGTGTGTGTCTCTGGTCCTGTGTTTGTCTTTGGTCCTGTGTGTGTCTCTGGTCATGTGTGTGTCTCTGGTCCTGTGTGCGTCTCTGGTCCTGTGTGCGTCTCTGGTCCTGTGTGCGTCTCTGGTCCTGTGTGTGTCTTTGGTCTTGTGTGTGTCTCTGGTCCTGTGTGTGTCTTTAGTCCTGTGTGTGTCTTTGGTCCTGTGTGTGTCTCTGGTCCTGTGTGCGTCTCTGGTCCTATGTGTGTCTTTGGTCTTGTGTGTGTCTCTGGTCCTGTGTGTGTCTCTGGTCCTGTGTGCGTCTCTGGTCCTGTGTGTGTCTTTGGTCTTGTGTGTGTCTCTGGTCCCGTGTGCGTCTCTGGTCCTGTGTGCGTCTCTGGTCCTGTGTGTGTCTTTGGTCTTGTGTGTGTCGCTGGTCCTGTGTGTGTCTTTAGTCCTGTGTGTGTCTCTGGTCCTGTGTGTGTCTTTGGTCTTGTGTGTGTCTTTGTGAAATGTATGAGAGGGATTTGATTATTTAAAAACCTGTCATTGTGATAATCATGTTTAGGTCTCATAAAACACTAAAAACTAAATCATAGAACTCATCAGTGGGATTCCTCCAAAAATATTTGGCATTTTCCTGATTTTGTGCAACACCAACATCCAAAATCCTTAATACTTTCATAAAAAAATGATTTATAGTTTATTTATGGTCTGAAAAAGTGCAGCTGTTTTCCAGCCTGCAGTACCTGCTGTCTGTGTTTAGACGTTACTATCACCAACTAAACAACCGTAAACATAAATGTAGGTGGAAATACAGACAAATATTAAAAATGTCCACAATAGTTAGTGAAGAACGACATTAGAATTAGCTGAGTCATTTAAGCCCCCCCATGATCCAGGTGTTGCACAATGGTCTCCGTGCGCCGTTTTACCTAGCAACCTGCGCCCACCCCCTCCCCTTCTCCTCCTCACACACACACACTCACAAACATACACACACACCTCTTTCTCAAAGGTGGGAGCTCCGATTCTCAAGTTTCAGGCCGTTCCATCCTCTGCCATATATTTCAGGATAGCAGAACTAAAGTGCATCAGTTACCAATAACAAGCACTGAATCTCCTCCCTCTAGTATCCAGGAAAGAACCGTTACGCCCGAGTCTTAATTCACTGTCCTCTTAGTTGGTGGCGGCCCCACTGGACATGTCTGAATCTGCTCCCCGTGTAAAGCACAACCCGGTTTGTTGAGAAGGACACTCACAGAAGTTAGCAGACAATCATATCTGTCCATTTATTGTGACCACACCCACCAGCAGCCAAACAGCATTAACCTCACTTCTGCTCACAGCTCCCTCACTTATGGTGAGCCATTGAACACACCAAGATTCCCCACTTCCCATGAGTCTTAGAAGCTGAAGGCGGGGCTAACCCCCAGATCGCCACAATATATTGATTTGCTGTATGAGCAGTGCTATTTTTGGAGCATCCCCTGTGGGCGCCACAAGGGGCACAGGGTTGGTGACTCCTGCTATACACTATACCAGAGGTTGGGAACCTATGGCTCATGAGCCATATGTGATTCTTTTGGTGGTCACATGTGGCTCACAGACAAACCAGTCCTTCTCGTGTGCGATGCGATGCCAGAGGCGTGCAGTAGTAGCGGTGCTTGGAGAGAGAAATCTGCACCACTATCAGTTTACTATTATCTATTATATCACAGAGTTTGTACCAGCCTGAAACCTGTGAACTGCGTCCCAGCAGCTGCGCGTTCCCGTCTCTGAGAAAGAGCTGCAGTTGCAGGACGGGATGGGAGGAAGAAGGGGGGGGGGGGGGGGGGGGTACAGGCAGCAAGGTGAATCATGCAGGGATTGTAAAACCTTAAACCCGCTGCCCGTCACTCACTGCAGTGTGAGTGTGTGTTTGTCTCCAGGTCTGCATGTGAGTCTTCCTCACATCTCCAGAACATTCAGACCTACGATCACGTTTAAAGTCTGAACGCCTGCATGAAGCTGAAACTCACCACGGATCAACCAGACTAGACCATCAGCAGAACCACCACCAGAAATACTCATCATTTATTAGCAACAGCATAACCATGTTATTAAAAAGAATCCACAGACTTATTGTGATTTAAAAGTGTTGAAATTCCATCAAATGCTCACATTCACTTGTATGTTTAGTTTTAAACATATTGTAGGGGACTGACTTGGACTGGGTGGCTGTTGTTGGGTCGCGTTCTAAATTCTGGAGTTCATTGAATGCATCAAGCAGAGATCTGATTGGCTCTCAGTTCTGTCCCTCAGCCTGTTGTTAGGTAGTTTGGACTAGAGCCCTGCGCGGGACTATTTTCTTCATCCCGCTCCCGCCCGCGCCCGCTGAATTTCTGACCAATCCCGCCCGCTCCCGCAAGTATGGTACTCCCGCCCGTCCACTCCCTCCCGCCCGCACCTGCAAAACTCAGAGAATTTAGTCCCGCACAGTAATAGAGATGCATTGATTTTGTATCGTCTCCCGTCCCGCAGGAAAAAAACACGTATTTGTATTGATATTATTACAGAGATTCATGTCCTCCTCCAGCCTCATCTTTTGATGCATTCTTCTCTTGTGTAATGTGCAACTTAAATATTAAATATATTTTCACAAATCCTGTTCGGTTAAAAGTGTGCGTGTGTGCGCGCGCAGACAGACGGCCTGAAGCGGGCTCTTAGTAAGAGGCGGGGCAGGGCGTTGCACCCCCCCCAACAACAGGTTTGATGACAGAGGCCATTGGGCATCTCTACCTGGTGCTTCACGGAGCTTCAGTACGTAAGACTCCAACAGCCGCACAGCCTAACGTAGTCCGCTATTATATATTCATCCGATATTCATGCCAGCACTGATCCCGCGGGGTTTATTGTTTGCCGCCCGCTCCCGCCCGCAGCACAATCCAAACCGCCCAATCCCGCGAGATTTGGGTTGGGTCCCGCGGGACCCGGCGGGACCCGATCCCAATGCAGCCCTCTAGTTTGGACCAATGGGGTTCAGCTATGGGCCCAATAAGGAAATAGGAGGGCTGGAGCGGGAGGGGGGGGGGGGGGGTATAAAGTTGGGAGAAGCACTGTCAGAGGGAGAGATTGAGGAGTTGATGAATTAGTTGTTCAGTGTTGGTTACGGTCTGCAGTAACCAGAATAAAGAACCTTGTTAGAGGTTCAGTCTCCGTGCCTCAGTGTGGGACAGGGACGCTACATTATTGTATGGCTCTTTGGAAATGACATTTATAAATATGTGGCGTTTATGGCTCTCTTGGCCAAAAAGGTTCCCGACCCCTGCACTATACCAGCCTTGGATTCCACAGAATATGGACCCTTTTTATTTCACAGCATTACCTTACTATAAAAAAAGCTTAATCAATTGTTGAAGATGGTTATAATGATTAAATTCTAATATTAGTTCACTTGATCCAAAACGTCATGATTTGTTATGTTTATTTTCTGATAGTGTTTTTTTTTCTTAATTATAAACATGATTTTTCAAATGAAATTAATCAGAATATATTTTATGTAACTCATCTGTATGTGGTATGTTATGATACACAATAGTTATGACTGCTTTACATAAGTATGAAGTAATTATCATTGTCATGTGATTTATTGATACTTAAGCATATGTAATGACCTGAAACTGTTGGTAAGGCATTGATAACAGATGAAAAGTTATGAAGCGGAGAACGATAAATCATGTAATCAAATGCTTATGGTAGAACAGGGTGGGATTATATAAATTTGCTTACTTCCACTCCCTTTCAAGCAATCTTTGATTTAATATTTAATTATCCTAAGTTTGATACGTCTTTGAATGAATGTATGAATGCTTATTGTATTGTTTAGTGCATTATTCCGTGATTGCTTGAAATAAACCATTTCAAAATTCCAAAATCAAAATTCCAGAGATGTAGTTGGTGACGCCTAAAAAACTCGCTTTTTGACATATCCAAACTCTGACTGTTTATGAGATCAATGTGGGAAAAACAGCTTTGCATGTTGGCTTTGCACCGTTTCACTAACAAAGTGTTGCATATCAGAACGCAGCTGCTGTTCTCCGCTTCAGAATCTGCTGGAATGAACTTATGGCAGTCGAAAGAATGCAAATGGAGCTAAAGCTGAGGTGTTACAGGGTTCACTGTACTGTTTTAGAAAGCATGATCTGGATGTTTCTCCCACTCCAATCCCCTTTTTTTATCCATGTTAAAAGCGTTCCTGAATTCATTCAGTCATTTATCTTCTAAACAGGAAACAAATCAGGCTACTTTGAAGCTTTGAGGTCGCTAGTCTGTCACAGGGCCACTCTCACAGTGACACCTAGAGACAATTTAGAGTAACCAATGAACCTATGAAGCATGTTTTTGGACGGTGGGAGGAAGCCGGAGAGAACCCACACACGCACAGGGAGAACATGCAAACCCCACACAGAAAGGCCTTCCCATCAGTGTTCTGGTTCAGGTCCCCCAGCCGGGACTTGAACCAGGGGCCTTCTTGCTGTGAGGCAAGAGTGCTAACCAATGCTCCACCATGCATCCATGTGCATACCCGAATGTCTTTTATTTATGATATGATGTTATGATATTTATGTCTTTTAGCCAAAATCAAAAAACCCGTGTTGTTTTCTAGGACATACTTTCTTCAGAGCAGCAGGGGTTCTTTACAAATTCACCGTTCAGCCTCAGCCTATTTCCCATGATCCCTTTGTTTACACTCTGTCTTGTCCAGCTCAAATAAAAGTCATGACAAACGAGAGGGAGTCTGGGTAAGGCTGAGCAAAAGTTTATTTTCAACCACACTAAATTAAGTAAAGAAAAGGCTAGATTAGGCTGCTGCAACATCTGCCAGGTGGGAGAGAGAGACGTCACTAATACCAGCAGCTTTTGTTAATTTGAGGAGGGACACTTTCCATTTATCACCATGTTGGCAAGTCATCAAAACAGATCCCTTGTTTGCCTTCCCTCTGTGTGGGTTTGGTTGTTTTGACCCTTGTGTCTGGACTTTTCTAGGCCCCCCGCTGTGATCCGTGCCTGAGTGGGGTTCTGGTGCACTCATTCCTCCCCATAGAAGGGTGCAGTAGTCTGGAAGATGCCCCCATCAATGATTCTCTCCGTCGGGTAAACCTACTATTGGAGTTGTTTGCAGATTTTTGTTAAATGACTAACACTCATGGGTAAGTAAAGCATTAATGTGGCTGTTGTTGGGTGGAGTTGGTGATCAACCCTCCGGTTTATTTTTTATTTTTTTTATTTAAACGGAGTCAATCATGAAAAGTAGAACATCAAGATGTTTACAAACCCTTATTTTCCCGAGCTCTATCCCGGAAATCCGGGTTTTTGAGCAAGCTGATCTTATTTTCCAGGAAACAAAGACCTGATCTCTACAGACAAATCGCTTTCTGGATGAAAAAAAAAATGTCTGAAATCGGCGAATTTTCGCTTTATTTTCTCTATTTCTCTATGGATCGCTTTCTCTATGGGCGCAGCTATCTTGTCTTCGTCTTCCCGGCCTAATTGACCAATGACGGGACGTTTTAGTTGCTTTCGGATGAGAAATGAACTTTCTCTTTGAACTGATGCTTTATTCAACCCATCGGGACGATCAGCATATATATATCGGCGAATCTTGACTGCAGCGGTGGTATGTGGTATGCAGCACATCACGTAACATACAGTCCGCTTTTTGTGAGAACCAAGAAACCAAGAAATTAATGACTAAAACCTGGTTAATATGTATTGCTTTTGTAACTGACCATGGTATAAAACATGCTTATACATTGTTTGAAATTGCCATTTATGTCAAGTCTGTGAATGGTTTGTATGTACTGTTTGTAGTTTGTTAAATCTGGTCTGGGATCTTCTTTATTTCTTTGATCAGTGCCCCATTGACCAGGAGAACCCCCCCTTGTAGATTTTCTTGATCTGACTGCAGAATAACCGACCACATTGATCAAAACTGAAACATTTGAATACATTTCTCTATCTAATTTATTTGTATTTCCTAATTACCATGATTTAGTTCAGTATTATTGACATTAATTATAATTCTAAGTATATGGTGGTTTGGACCCAGACTCCCTTAAAAAAGAATGTTTACAATATTTAATTTTGTTTGTATGTTTGTTTTGATATTTCCCAGATTACTAAGTATTGGTGTTAAAGAATTGATGTATTATGTTATAGAAAGATACTTTAAAGCAGGTCCCATATTTGGATGTAATTGTAGTTTGAGAAAACAGTGCAAGTGGATGTTGTACATCTGTCATTTCTAAAGCAGAAATCATGTACAAATGAGGTATTTTCATAGAATATCATAGTTGCTGGTGTTCTTTTTGCCATTTGGGGCTTTGATGTTACTATATTTTAGCCATTTTATGTTTTGCAGCTTTTAGGAAAAGCTTAGATTATAGGATTGTGTTACTTTGAGCAATTATCCAAATTCTTTTTCAGGATCAGCAAGTCCTTAATGGTAAGTCAAACTAGGGGTTTGAATGACAAATCCTGATGCTCCAATTAGTCTTAGTTTCTTGATTTAGAAGTGAATAACTAGCTGCCAGAATGTACCAGAATGCATCTAAGACCATGTATTTTTCCAAAATTTATTTCGGTGCCCACCATATCGCTCAAAGAAAAGTTCAGGGATTTTTTTCCTTGCCTGACTTTCATCACTGAGGCAATATCGTAACATGATGGGATAAAAATTGGGTTCCTATATGTAGGGGATAATATAGAGAAGTCTTTTTTAAAGTTTAAAGAACAGGAACATTTGGACCGTGTAATTGACCGTGAGACAATAAAGTTGTTTTGTAACATATAAACAGACAGTATTTTAAAGTTAGAATTCCACACTTGCTAGTTTCCATATCGTTCCATGTATTTCAGACAGTAGAATTCACCCATTCATGTATATATCACATTTGTGAAGCCCATTAGTAGAAGCAGACATTTGGGATAGCTAGACCCGTTTGATCTTTACATCTCTGTAATTTGCTCCGTTTCATTCTTACTTTCTTCCCCTGCCAAAGATAGTTTGTAAATATTTTAATCTAAATCCAAGAGCCAGCTATTTGGAATTGAGTTGGCAGCAAGGATACATGAGTCTAGGGAGTATATTCATTTGAGCACACAGCAAACTCTATCAAGTGGTTGAGTAAGTGTGGGATGGTGCTGTCTGTTCTGACTAGATACAATAAGACATCATCGGCATATAATGAGATTTTATGTTCTGTACCATCGATGAGCATGAGGCAAGAGAGGCTGCGGACGAAAGGTGGGGCAGACAGTTGACTGATAATTTCCGAGAGAAAATGTTTTGAAAGGGTGTGAAAGGGAGTGTTGGGGAGGGAGGAGAAAGTGAAAAGAGGATGGAAGGATGCTGAATGAGGGGAATGCAGTAAGAAAAAGGTGGGCGGAGTATTTCGAGAGGCTCTGGAATGTGGAGGAAGGTCTGGATGCTGTGATTGCAGCGGATGGAAGGGAAAGTAGACTGAATATGTTGGGAGAGTTGAATGAAGCGTTGATCACGGGAGAGGAAGTTGAGCGAGCTGTGGGAAAGTTGAAAGTAGGAAAGGCTGCAGGTGTGGATGGGTGTGCTGTGGAATGCCTGAACTGGGGTGGAGCCATCGTGATTGAGTGGTTAGTGAGATTGTTGAATGTGTGTTTTGTAAGTGGGCAGGTGCTGCTGGATTGGATGAGTGCGTGTGTTGGTTCCCCTGTACAAGGGTAAGGGTGATAAGTACGAATGTGGTAGTTTTAGGGGTATTAGTCTGTTGAGTGTTGTAGGCAAAGTGTATGGGAGAGTGCTGATTAATAGGATAGTGGAGGGGACTGAGTGTATGATTGGTGAAGAGCAGTGTGGTTTCAGGAGAGGTAGAGGGTGTGTGGATCAGGTGTCTGTTGTGAGACAGGTGTGTGAAAAGTATTTGGCTAAGGGGAGGGAGGTGTTTTGGGCATTCATGGATTTAGAGAAGGCGTATGATAGGATTGATAGAGAGGCATTGAGTTAAATTAATCAACCTAATTTCTTACATCTATCCAATTCAGTAATTATTTTTACAACTCAAATTGACATATTTATCTAACTAAATGTCATATTACTCCAATTCAATTAAATCTTTTTCCATCTTAATTTATTGTACTTCTTGAACTCTCATATGTCTATGTTGGAAGCTGCAGATTTTAAAGAAATGGAAATGAAACATACCTCCATTTCTGGAACCTAAAGCTGAGGTTATCCACTTCCTTAGCCTCAGATTTACCGTGGGAGCTAGCATAACCTGCTTTCTGGAATACCCCCCAGGTGTTCCTTAGTGCTTCCATCTGATCTGTAAAGAGACGCATTAGAGACAAATACAGAGCTAGCACTGTTTCTGTCATAGTGTCTTGTTCCTTTAGAGTCTTTGATTGTACCTATGGTGTTTTGAGGGTCTTTCTGATTAAGTATACGTGCTAAATATTTACTGGGTTTGTTGCCATACTCATAGAAACACTGTTTTTGAGAAACAGAAAGAATTAAGAAGGAAAAAGAACAGTCAGATGTGAAATACAGTGGCTGTTTATGCTGTGGCCCATTATGTGCCGTCTTTCTGCACTGTGATGGTGAACTGCGGTGCCTCGGCTGGAGACTTGGCCAAAATTTCCCACAGAGACATCACGCTCCTGGAAAGACCTTTTCCGCCACAATTCACTATCTCGAGTCCAAAAAATGTTCTTTAGTTCAGGAAGGTCCGTTCACTTCACATCACGTGACCTCCCCAACCCTCCGCTTTTAAACTTTTTCTGTCTTATGTAATGTTAATGCTTGTTACAAATGGGAGCCAGTAAGGTTCCTGTGGGTAGAGGTAATGTAGTGGTTGAAAGGTTTTGGTGATGAGTGACTGAGTTCACAACAGTTTCAGAATTTTGTAGAATTTCTGAGGGAGACCGAGGAGAGGTGTCAAACTCAGATCTGTTTGGCCAATAAGGAGCTTCAATGGCAGGTTGGTTGGAAGACATGTTGGACTCAGACCCTCGAGGGCTGGAGTTTGATACCCCTAAAAAATGCTTTCCTCCACTTCAGAATCCACTGGAATTAAGTTAACTTGTTTGTCTGAAGAATGTAAACAGTGGATCTACAACTTTAGTGTCAAAAAGTTGATAAAAAAGAAAAGGAAAGAAAAAAGAATGAGAATATATATATTTTTTCCAAGTTAATTCTTTGTGCGTCTATTTTTGTTTATATCGAACAGAATAATGTATTGTACAAAGAACTTAAACAACAAAGAACAAAGAACGCTACATTTTGAAACTCCACTGTAGTTCATTCAACTTTAACACTCTGAGCTTTACATAACTAAAGCTAATAGGACAATGATGATTGCTGTCAGAAGTAGTTCTGGTATGAAGAAATACTTTTACTTTATGTTTTTGCACAAAATAAAAGGACGATGAAAAAGGTCATCCTGCTGTTATCTTCATCCCACCTGAAAGTGCTTCTTGATGCAGTTTGACAGTAGGATGCTTTTCTTTTAAATGACCAAACTTGGGAGTTGAGCGTCTCATTACTTGTCACTCTGAACGCTTACGCATCACTGGATCCCTCATGGATCCCTTTTTTTGAAAGCCTGGCTTCAACAGCAGCAGTGTTGTGTGGTGTGTCAGCGTCATTGTTGATGCCTTTGAAGTAAAACTATGGCTCATCAGGGTCTCATAGCGTCTACTTGTGTTCAGGTGCTGCTAAAGAAACGCTTCTGCAGCCTGGCCACAGCTGACCGCTACAGCTGGCCAGCTGTGGCCCAGGGGAACAGCACTGTGATCATCTCTCATAGCTCTGACCAGCCACTCAGTTTCCTCACCCCCCTCCTAAGCCACGTCCTGCAGAACTCTTTGTACACCGCCCGCATGTCAAGCTCAGGGGTGAGTCATAAGAGTAAAAAGATGTCCAAAAGTATATTTTTGTTCCACAGATGCCAGCCATCAGTCCTGATCTAATCCTGCTACTGGGTTTCTGTCCAGCCTATGGTACTGCTGCTCTGTCCCGGCTGGGAGAGGGTCCAGATGGTGTTCAGTGTGCTGGAAGAGACTAGGGTTTCTGAAAGCCTTCGTCCGGCTACCGCCCTGCTGGGGGTGGGCAAGGATGAAGCCAAAAATTGTAAACTTCCCAAAAACTGTAAGCAGCCACGGACCTATAGAGCTGGGTAGACCCATTCTCCTCCTCTTGCTTAACTTTTTGTCCATCATGTTGTTGTCCACCAGGCCTCATGTTGGTGACCACGCCGTTCACAGCGGTGCGTCTGCTGTCCTGCCACTGCCGCCTCTTCCAGCGGCTGTACCACTTGGTGCTTGACGAAGCCGATCAGCTCTTTGCTCGTGCTCCTGATCAGGTACAGGCTGCTTACGATAACACTATGTGACTGAATTCTAACCCACAAACCTCCCTATTTCTGGGCAGACGCTCCCCCACAGAGACGCTGGGAAACAACTTTCAATACACCCGTATTTCCAGTAGAAGTCCTGGTTTTTGTCTGTCAAATGAAGCGTTCTGTTTTCGTATAGAATCAAAGGCTGTTTTTCTTTGTCCGTTCTGCATTTTTCCTCAAAGAAACTTTCCATAAACCTTTGTTCTTGTACACTTTTTAAAAATACTTTTTGCTTCTTGGGATTTCAGCTCAGCAGTAACATATTACTGAGCAGGCTCTTGTAGAAGATAGTGGATGTAGGTAAGACCTGACCAAGACAAGCATCTAGACTCGTGTTTTCCAACATTTCTGCACCACGGTATACTTGGTGCTTGACAAATCTCCAGCCACCAACTGAAAGTGAATAAAAAGAGAAACTCTGCTGTCTGTAATAACCATGTAGCAGTCCCTCCAGGATCCGGGGGGCATTTTTGTAACGCAAAGCTTGAAGTTGTTTTTCTAAAAGTTGACATAGTTTTCAATGATAATTTTAAAGCAGTTTTTTCCTCCAGTTTATTAAAACAAAATTGTTTGCAACTTTACACAAAAAACAAGTAAAAACCACAATTTTTTTTTAAACTCAGATTTATTTATTAAAAGTTTGTCATGTTTATGCAGAAGCAACTGTATATTATATATATGTGTATGTATGCATTTATGTATGAAATGTTTCTGGAAAAAGGACCATTTTTATCCGTTTTTCAAAGTTAAGGTGTAACTATTGATAAACAGTTAACATGCTGAGGTTTCATATTTTTTTTTCTGTCTAAATCAATCAATGTAACTTTTTTAATGAGAATGTTTTATTTTTTGGGGATAAAAACAAATAATAGAATTTTGTTTTAAGAAAATGTGTCTGGACACCTAACCTTATTTTTCTTCTTTCTTTTTTTAAGCTGAACTTAATTTTTTTCAAATGTGCTTAAAGTCAGGTGTTTAATTTGATAATAATAATAACCTGAGCCACTGCCACCTGAATTTATCCTTCAATCCAGTCTTTATTAAAACCCGCTAATACAGTTAGAAAGATGACTTGGCTCAAACTCTGGAATCTCTTGCTGTGTACACAAACCTAGAGGGAAAATGAAACTGTTTTCATCTGCATTTATCAAAAATGTGACTGTTGTGCTTCTTGACGGTCAACCGGTGCGGTGAGAGAGCCGTCACATGAACCCAATGAACCTCAATGGGAGATGTAGTGAAGGTGGCACTGACACTGACAGACCAACATTCAGAGCTTTATTTTATGCTCTTTTCACGGTCGGACACCCGATCGGTTTGTGTTATTTTTGTGTCAACACAAGACAGTTTTTTGGTTTCAAACACAAAATGAAAAATTAACGCAAGAGCTACAGATAGACAAATAAAACGATATGCTTGAAAAGGAGTGGGTCGAAGATAAATCTTGTATTTTATCCCACCTCCATTTTACAACACCTTATATTGTGCATATATGAGTTTACAGCTTTCCATTGGTAAAACATTCACCTATGCAAACAGGACATTTGCTCATTCATTCTTATTGATCCTTTCCAGCCATGTATCCTTTCCATTTTGTAGTTTTTTTTTAAATCTATGTAAACATTTGCTTTGTTTTAAACCCCTTAATCCATTCCATAAGTCCACACCACAAACAGATTTCACTTTTTTGTTGTGGTATGAACTCACTACTCTCTGAAGTTCAGCTGTTTTCTGGCATTGTAGCCTCCATCTCTGTCCTTGAACATTTCTTGTGTGTGTACTGGAAGTTGTTTCTGGCTTTAAGCATAATGCGTGCATGGTGGAGCAGTGGTTAGCGCTCTTGCCTCACAACGAGAAGGCCCCCGGTTCAAGTCCATCCCGGCTGGGGGACCTGAACCAGAACACCAATGGGGGGACCTTTCTGTGTGGAGTTTGCATGTTCTACCCGTGCACTTGTGGGTTCTCTCTGGGGGGTTCCGGCTTCCTCCCACCGTCCAAAAACATGCTTCATAGGTTAATTGGTTACTAGGTGTGACTGTGAGAGTGCATGGGTGTGTGATTGTGGCCCTGCGACAGACTGGTGACCTGTCCAGGATGTCCCCTGCCTAGTGGCTGGGATAGGCTCCAGCAGCCCCGTGACTCCGAAAGGGACAAACGGAAGAAGATGAATGAATGCTGTTTTAGGATGAACTAGTTCACATTATTTCAACAATTCCACTTTAAAAACAGTGCATTCATTTGGGCCCCATCATTCACACCATGAACTATTCAAATAGCTCAACCACGTCCTCTGGTTAGATCAGGGGTCGCAGCGTTTAGGACAGGAAGTGCCAGTTCAAACAACAACCGTGCCTTCATCAACAATATTGTGAACTCTAATACAAAGAAATTCTAAAACCTTTCCAATAGATGTGAAATGTTGTTGAATTCTCTAACAGCAGGTCAAACATCTTTTTAAACATATGTTGGCATCAACTCAAAAAAGTGTTTTCAGAAGAATATTTCTCAAGTAAAAATGGCTAAAGTTTAGGCAGTATTGCAGCTATTATGAGACAAAAAGTACTACGTTTGTGGTATGTCAGACCTACAGCAATAGAATTGGTCGGAACAAAATACCATCAATATTTCTAAGAATTTCACAACCATTAACATGAAAAATATGCATATTTTGGTTTATTCATCTTTTGTTCCATTATGAGACAGAACCTGAGTAAGTTCAGGTGAGTTCATTTTGTGATGGGGCTTTTATTGTACGTAAAATTAAGTCTTTTACTTTTTGGTTAGTTTGCTGATTATAGTAACATACATTTTTCATAATTGGACAGCATCATAATTTTTTTGTTCCACCCCAGTGAATGGAGTGGTGATCAGCTGTAGATTGCATTTGAAAACTTTGAAAAACAATCATGGAAAAGTGGAGGTTTTTATAGCGATAGGTGGGCGGGGTCACAGTAACAGCGCTGCATGATTGGCCTGTTTTTTTGTGATGCCATAGGGGAAAAAAGATCATTGAGAAGGGATGATCACTCCAACCCATTTTTTGTTTTTAATCTGAAAGATGCACAAACAAAACAAAGTGTTTATTGTTCACCACAGCGTGCAACTGTCTTTCCCTCCGCCTGTCGACCCCTGGATTAGATCGATCAGGTCCAGCCTCCATGAATGATTGGTGGAAACAGTTTAAGGGGTCTGACTTTTTCCAAAATAAGAGCAGTTGGCCAAAAGTGAGGCAAAATTGGGGTACAGCCATTTCATTTTAAAACGTCTTTTGAAAGTATTTTATAATCTTCTTAACCAGTCAGTGTGAAACCTTATCCTGTTTGCATGAATACGGAGTTGATATCCTGGTGATAGTAAATGTTCTTTAGACTCATTTGGTCAAATTGAACACATGAGCATCTCGCATGGCACACTGGTTGAAAAACACTGATGTAGACATCAAGAGATGGTCAAGAGAGATTGGAGGAGAGAATCTACAACTTGAACAAAAAACATCCATTACAATCAGATAATACAAAAAAATAATCTATGGTTAGCATACCAGTACCAAATTACTTCTTTTACGGAAAAAAAGGTTCTAGTCACTCATCAGTTAATAAAAATCAATTGATAAGACAAATCAATATCTCAGTAATCATTTTCATCGCTTGTCACTCTGTTATAGTGTAGCATGAAGTCTAGTTTTAACGTGTATAAATGAAAGTGTGTTTCTAGACCGATGAGGTCAGAGGTCAGATGTTTGAGGTGTACATCAGTTTTTCTGACTCACGGCATTAGCAGCACAAACACCTGATGTCTGACTAATGTGCTTTTCTGCCAGATGAAAACCATCTTGCAGCACTTCCACAAAGTGACTTCCAGTGAGGAGAAAGCCCTTTTTCCTCAGCAGCTGGTTTGCGTGGCTAAAAGGTGGAGCCCCCACATGGAGGCTATGGTGGCTGCTTACATGCCGTACCCCAGCATCGTCATAACCATCCCTGAAGAAGCTGGTCTCTATGGAAACGTTCAACAGGTCAGGCAGTTCTGTGATCAGTGTCATGATCAGCTGATAAAATGACACTAAATCCAGACACATTCACACTACTGAGGAAGGGTTGATGATACAATTCAACTGAATTCATGTCAGTTTTTATTTCTGTTACACTCTGTGCGAAAGACAAATGATTTTAAAATGTACAAATTCATCCGCTCTTTGAGGGACCTGACCTGATTATTGCTTTGGTTCGTACTGCAGCTCATCCTCATGGCTGTGGAGAGCATGAAGATCCCAGCGCTGTTGGGGGTATTGGACTTCAGCCCCCTCAGCTGTCAGAAGACTTTGATCATAGCAAACTCTGCTCAGGATGTAGAATACATTTATGAGGTAATCCAGCTTCCCACATAGACGTGATGGACAGCACAGGGAACCGACATGTTTGGGGTTCTCCAGGGCTGTGGGTTTTCTGGTCTTGCACTGCAGGAGGCACTATGGCTTCAACAACCTCAGTCTGCTTGTTTAACACCTGATGCTCCTGAACCTTCTTCCTGGTTCTGGTGGTAGGGATCTTTAGCTATACGCTGAGCCTTTTTCTGGATTCTTGTGGTATAAATTGGGTCCAAGGCAAGGCAGGTTTATTTGTGTAGCACAATTCGTACACAAAGTAATTCAAGGTGCTTCACAAAACAGAAAAATATCTGACTACATTTAGCCAAAAATAAAAAAGATACAACTGAAAATGTCTTCAGAAATAAAAGACCAGTTTTTATACTGAAGTTCGAGAGAATTGGTCTTTTTATTCCTGGTGAATATAATCTATCATGGACTTTTCAAGTCGTAGACTCAAATTCAATGAATGCTTCTGATTGTGTTCAGGCTGTGAGCAGCAAGTCTGCATTCTGTCTGAAGACCCACGAGGGCCTAACTCACCAGTTCGCCTGCGTCGCTCAGCAGTGGAGCAAAGACACGGGAGGCGGTTCTCACCTCATTCTAGGTAAACCTCCTCTGGAAGATGCTGAGCCGAGCTTTTTGATCTGGATCTCAGTCTTTGTGCTCTGCCCTGCAGTGACCACTGATGAGTGCCTGAAGTGTCTCGGTATCACAGATGCAACATGTGTCATTCATTATGAATTTCCCACGGCACCCAAAGGGTTTGGGAGAAGACTCTTCTGCATGTTCAAAAATTTCAGGAACCTTTCTCAACAAGTAAGCCGTGGTCAACTGTCAAACCGCTGCGATTACAACCTGGAGGGTAAAACAACAATTCAAGATGGCTGAACACTAAACTTAACGTAACAGCAAAAAGAAGGTTATACTAAAGTAATTCAGTGAGGATGTGTGGATCAGGCTTTTGTCCCTGATCCCATTCAAATTCATTTGATTTGAGTGTCTGTTGATACCGAGTCCCCATTCTACATTAAATAAAGAAACAGATCCAGGTCGTCCCCTATTTTTTATTTTATTCCACTTATTAAGCATTTAACACTCAAATGGTAAATCTCCTTTTGAAGTGGTTACATATTTACTAGTAAAATAGTGCAAATTGAAACATAAACTTGAATGAAAGTTCCTCTCAGATGAAAATGGTGTTTTTAACATGTTCTTGTTGCATTTTTCTGATGATTGAGGAGAAAATAAACTAGTTTTCTTTAATTATATTCGGTCATTTGTAATTCTTGTTAAAGAAATTAGACACAGAGAGAAAAAATTAGATTAAACTCAGAAATCAAATTTGGAATGAAAAAAATCTCAGATTGTATTTTGTGGCCATATCACCCAGCTCTGCAAATAGGTCAACAGAAGGGCCACAGTGTCATAAAATAGCAGCAGCTTTTTAAACCTGTAATTCTTACTGTCCTTTTCTGGCTTAAAGAATAAATGTCTGTTTTTCTTGATGAAAACCAGCATTTGAGCCTGTTCCTGTCCTCATCCACGTGCTGTGCAGCGCAGGTCTGTTTCTGAGATGCTTCATGAGTTTTGTCCTCATGCCACTCTCTCATGTCATGCAGTTTGGAGGCTATGGTGGCTGCTGTTTGCTCTTCCAGTGTTGGTCTGGTGACTGTGAATGTAACCTCCACAGACGCAGAGCTCCTCCTGTGCTGCGCGCTCAGTGTTGCTGGTCTCAGAGAAGAACTCTCGCCACATCATTGGTGTTATGCGCTACCTCAGACGGACCGATGCCCTGCTTCCCCCAGAGCTGCTGGCCTTTGAACGGGGGGTCCTGAAGGCCCGGGATGAGCAGAAAACCAGCCGTCCTCTCTGTAGCTACTTAAAGAGCTTTGGAGTGTGCAGGTCAGGAGACACTTCTCACCACAGACACAACAGATGGGAGTCTTAAGAAAGGAACAAGAATCCTGTTTCTGTGTGTTTTCTGTCTTGGGAGAAATGAGTCCTACCAAGACAGTATTTTTAAAAGCAAAACAATCATGGGTCAAGAAAACATGTCTTACTGACTAGAATTTCTTTTCAGTTAAACATTCTTGGTTGGACTTTTACAGATTGTTTTGCCTATTCAAAGAAAATGTTTCAAATTTGCAGATGTTTTACCTCATTTCTTGGGGGCATGTCAACAGTGTCATACTGCAGCCCAAACGTGTCAAAGCAAACGTTCTGGTTAATGGAGTAATTTCCTGCAAGTGACGGGATTCCCTTTGTTTGCAGAGACAGCAGTGTGTGTCCTGATCGACACACATTCTCCCCCCAGCTGGATGGCTCTGCACTCCCTGCTGCTGGAATCATAGAAGTACGCTGGGTTGATCGCTCTCTACCTTCATCCCTCTCTAGCAGTTGACACATCCTGGTTTAGGGCTGGTTCATCTGTGCACCCAATGGGGCAAATGTCAAGACATTTCTACCAATCTGCTGTTTCCTAGGTTCTTCCTCTCTTCATAAAGTCTGCATCAGTGTTCGGAGGCCGTTTAATCAGGAAGGAGGACAGACAGTTTGATGAAATGGTCTCTGGAATGGCTTCTTATTATAGTGACAAGAAACCAGAAGCCAGAGAGCTGCAGGAAGGAGGTTTATATGCTGTTCAGGAGGATGACACCTTCCACAGGTTTGAATCCAACTTCTGCATGTCAAGTAACTGAGAGAAAATCATCTTCCAAAAATGTGACCAGTGGCTCTAAAGCGCAGGTGTTAATGGATGAAGTTAATCCTGTTGAAATTGGATATGAAGTAAAGATCAACATGGTCTCTACTTCCTACAGCTGATGAGGCTGTGCACAGGCTCATGTTTGCTGGTAACATGCTTCAGGTGTCAGACAAACATCCATGTTCTGAATTTCTGTGAGGAACATGCTGCAGGATTTCTTCTGATAGAGATAGGAGTGTGTTGGAGAAAACCGTCATCTTAGAGAACAGAATGAAGTCTAAAAAGATGGAGCTTTAACGTTAGCAGAGGCAAAGCAGAACACTTGAGAGGAACATCAGCAGACAGGAGCAGTTCAAGTTCCATTTGATTTATTGACCCGGAGCCTCAACCTGCCCCCAGTTAACAAGGCGCCATACATTAAAATCTCACAACATTAAAAGCAATTTAGGAGTAATTTAAACAATTTCAAATAAATCAAAACAACTTAAATGAGAAATAGAAAAATATAGATTAATACAATAATAAAACAAGAACATGGATAAAAACAGGAGCAAGAAAAGCACCAGCAGAGCAGAGTCTCATGCTGCGTCAAAAGCTTGGCCTTGGAAAGTCAGGATGGCTGCCGAATGATCAGTGGCAAAGCCTTCCACAGATGCTTGTTCCCCGTGAGCTTCCTCCTGGACCCTCAGCACCTCCAGGAGAAGCTGATCGGCAGACTGAGGCACCAAGGACGGAGCTCAGAAAGATAAAACGATTGAAACAAGAAGAGAAGGAGCTCTAAAATTTACAGGCCGGCAGTGAAGGGTAGCCAGGATGGGGCTGATGTGGTCCCTTTAACACGCTCCATCCAGAACACGGGCAGCAGCGTCTGGACCAGCTGGAGACGCCAAAGGGACGACTGGCTAACCCCAACTGGGAGTTCCCAGGCTGGGGACTGGCACAGGAGGACCTGGACTTGGACTCTTCTTCTTGCCCAAGGACCCACACTGGGTTAGGCTCATCGTGCCCCCTGGGATTTGAACCCTGACTTTCCATGTTCTCTGGCTGGCATGCAGGAAACCTGGTTCGATTCCCAGGGTACACAAAGATCCTTATCCAGTGGGGGTCTTTGGGCAAGCTAACTGCCTAACTAACTATGCAGCCACAAGGGGACCTAAGTCTGGGTCACCCTGTGCCGGTCCCAGGCCCGCATAAAACACAGGGTCGTGTCAGGAAGGGCATCTGGCATAAAACTGTCTGCCAAAGCACCTGTGGGACTCAGAGAAAGCTCATTTGCCGTGGCGACCCCTGACAGGATGTGCTGGAAGGTGAACAGCAACATTAAACCTTGGAAGAGCATCATCGTTACTGCAAACCACATCTGACAGTTTCCAAGCTTTTTTAACAACACACCATGTTCTGCGTCCTGATGGCCTCTTGTCAATCAAGCTCTTCTGTGCTGAGTCTTCGTTTGCAGTTTGCCATAATCTGCCATAAATTTACACAAGTCTTCAACCTGGAGCAGATCCACCTTTTTGTTTCATAATACTGGACATATTTTTCTTTGAAAGTTTGAGTTTTGAGAGTTCAAACAGGAGAGAAAATTGTGAACATGTTCATGTTTGCCTGAGAAAAGTGTCTGAACCTCTTTCACCCGATGGGAATCATGGCCCGGTAGCCAATGAGTTTAAAGCCCCGCCCCCATGTGACCAAAAGTTGAAAACCCTGAATTGAAACTGTAAAGTGAGGACTGACGGCGAGGAAAAGAAGAGACAAAACAGCAGCGATTACAAATAAACATTTTTATTTAGTTACAGTTGTAGCTTTAAAGTATTATATTAATTCAAGCTTCAAAGTTACCTTTTTTTTTAAAAAAAACTTCAATATTTCTTTCAAGTTCAAAATATGTATTTTTTTAAATTAACAGTTTTATTTTTCAAACTTTCAGTAATTTCTTCAAGTTTACAGTGTGTACTGTAGAGTTTAAAACAGTTTTTACTTTTGAATCAGATTTTTCATCACTTCTGCTGATCCTGATTTGACCCTAGAAGTAACTCGGTGTACAGCAGCAGACGTCTGTCCGTCATTCAGGCGTGAACAGCACCTGTTCTGGCTCATGTGTGGATCTTTTCAGGACAAGAATCTCTACAAAGCATTAGGACGCAGAAGGATGTTTGGCTGACTGGCCCATGAGCTGTGTTTTTTAATTTAATTGTATTTTTTTGGCAGGGTGAAGATCCTCTCTTTACCCAAAAATGGCAAGAGTCAGTTCTTCTGCGTGTATGTCCGGTTCATCGATGTAGGCAGAGAAAAGGAAGTCAAGTCCTACCAGATGTTGAAGCTGCCGGAGTCCTTTCATTCTCTGCCCGAACAGGCCGTGGAGATCACTGTGTGCGGCGTGAAGCCCGCGGATGCAGAGACCGACTGGCACCCCAAGGTCTCCCCTCATGATTTCATATGACAGCGCCTGATTTGTTTAGCTGCTCCTCTGCTTGCTGAGGTGGGGGATATCAGGTGGCATTTGAGCTGCAGGATGTTCAGCTGATGCTAAATATGTTCCTGTAAAGGACAAGTTTGGACTTTTAGTTGTAGTGCTGAGCGTCTGCTGGTTCTTCAGTTCAGATTGAGACCACTCACCTTACCTCTGTTTTAAAAGAATAACAGATGTAAATACAAATATAAGTTTAAGTTACTTTATAATAATAATAATGGATTAGATTTTTCTGCACTTTTGCAGACGCTCAAAGTGCTTCCAGTGTGTCCATCATTCATTCATACTTGGTGATGGTATCTACTGATGTAGCCACAGCTGCCCTGGGGCAGACTGACAGAGGCGTGGCTGCCAGTTCGCGCCTACGGCCCACTCTGACCATCACCGGGATCATCCATGCACATTCACACACCAGTGGAGCCACACTGGAGGCAGGGAGGGTGAAGTGTCCAAGGACACAATGACATTTGGCTGGTGGGAGCGGGGATCGAACCGCTGACCCTTCGATCATTGGACGACCCGCTCAGCCACCTGGGCCACTGTCGCCCCTTTACTTTACTTTACTCTGACACCTACTAAATGTAATGGTAAGAATACCTATAAGTACGAAGGGAGGAGAAGAAAAGTGAATTTATCTTCTGCAGCCGTAATCAGAGCAGCCTGACCGGATAGAATGGGGATATGAGGATGACTTTGGTGGTGGGGAAGATGAAGAGGTAAAGAGCAGAGCACCAAGTGGTGGAAGTTGGAAAGGCTGGGGGCTGTATGGCTTTTAGGGAGGAGTTGAAACAGACTTGAGGAGATGGGGACGTTCTTCCAGATGATTGGACGGTCACGTTCAGCATGTTCTGGTTCTAATTTTAAGAAGAATGGAGAGAAACTGCAGAGAATAAAAACTGATGAATCACAGTGAAGTTATGGGAAGAGCAGAGGAAGCTGTTTGGTTCCATGCAGAGACAGAGAACCACAGCTGCTTTATTTGCTTTGAGGATGTTTCTGGAGAAGAACAGAGAAGAACAGAAGGAGCTGCATCGTGTCTTTGTAGATCCACAGAAAGTCTATGACAGGACCCAGAGAGAGGAGCTGAGGTTGGAGGTTGGAGTTGTTCAGGACATGGAGCAGAGCTGGAAGACAGAGGTGAGATGTTCTGGAGGGGAAGCAGAGGAGCTGAAGGTGGAGGTGGGACTACACCAACGATCAGCTTTGAGCTTCTTGTTTCTGTGGTGATGGACAGACTGACAGATGAGGGTCAGACAGGAATCTCTGGGGGCTGTGATGTTTGCAGATGACACTGTGATGTATAGTGAGAGCAGAGAGCAGGTGGAGGAACATCTAGAGAGGTGGAGGTTTCTCTGGAAAGGAGAGGAATGAAGGTCAGTAAGACAGAGTATCTGTGTGTAAATGAGAGGAACGGTGGAGGACTTCCAGAACATCAGAGTGTAGGAAAGAGCTGGAGAGGCGTGGTCAAGCAGGTTGGAACAGGTGGAGGAAGGTTTCAGGTGTGATGTGTGACTAAAGAAAGGTGTAGAAGACAGAGGTGAGAGCAGCCATGTTGCTGGAGCTGGAGGAAGCAGAGATGAAGATGCTGAGGTTCTCTGTGGAACCAGAATGGATCAGGAATGAATCCATCAGAGGAACAGATCATGGTAGATGTTCTGGAGATCAATGCAGGGAAGCAGATGGAGACGGTTGAGACAGGAGGAACAGAGAAGATGCTGAGGTTGAAGGAAAGAGGACTAGAGGAAGACCAAAGAGGAGGTTTATAGGAGGACATGGGAGTTGTTCACTGAGTGAGGAGGAGGATGAAGAGGAGAGAAATGGGTGAAGCCCAGAGATTAACCTAATGCTACGTTCACAATGGCCTGGGAAATGCGTGTTTGAGCTCCAAAGCTTTCTCTCAGAGAAACACCATCTATGAATGACGTGAACCAGAGCAGAAGTGACACATGATCAGAATGAACCGTTTACATGCTCCACGATGGGATCAACCATCGGTATAACCACCTATCTCCATCGGAAAGAAAGTTTGATCTGAACGAGTCTGACCGGGGCAGACTATTCAGAACGGCGCGTTTACATGACGCAGTTTCTTTCCGATCAGGCGTTCTTTCCCATTACTGTGGCCCATGGAAACACGGCTTGTGTGTACATGCGCTAGTATGGGGTAGCACCACACCGGGTGAACACCATATGGTAAAAGCACGTTCAAAAACCCACTTTAGAGTATGTATGCAGCATTAAAGGAAGCAGCTGAACAACATAAAACTATCCTCTAATATGAGGAGAACTTTGTACGCTGTTGCAATGTTTTAGACCATGCTTCTCCAGTTTGGAAGCTCCTCATTGACATCCCACACGCCTAGAAAACTGACAGGTTCTTTTAATCTGCAGGTCATCAGAACCATCGGTCAGAAGATCCGGGGTCTGCAGCATCGGGCCAGAGCAGTTCTGAGTCTGGGAAACACTGTTTTTGTTGATCCAATGGCAAGTCTCTTTTCCCATTTTAACTCCTTTTTCCTTTTTGTCAACACTGACTTCATGAATTTAAGTTTTAGCCTGTTAACAACTCAATCAATCCATATAAACATATATGTCACACCCCTGTCCAGGGGTTTGTTAATGGGTGTAACATAAAGGTAAAAAGGAAAACTAAATTCACCAACGACTCAAAAACTCTCATGAGACCCAGGCTGAAATTAAGCTGGGAATTTATTTACAATGAAAAAACTCAACGATACAAAAACCACCAAACCCAAATTACAAGGACCAAAGCCTCTAACAACGTCTATCAAAGGCTCTGCTGCTGCCAGCCGGAGGGGGGGGGGGGGGGGGGGGGGGGGTCCAACAGATGATGTGGCAGTTTTTAAAGCTCCACAGCCAATCAGGAGCTGCGGACACTGGAATCCAATCTGCACACTACAGGAGGAAAAGAAGAAGGAAAGACAGAACCTCCCACTGCAGCAGAAAACCAAAGAAGACAGATACAGAAAAGCACTCCAGATATACAAATACAACAATATTACAGCCACAGCCGTAACAATATAAATGGTTTCATCACTTATTTTATGAGGTTTTTCTTGTTTAAAATGTAAAAAGTTTTCTTCATAAAACTTGATGGTTAACCCTTCACCACCTAAGCCTCAAAATGTCCACCTGGACCTTTTTGCTATTTAAATTATAAAAAGGATCACAGTTTCCTGTAAATGAATGCTTTTGTCCCTTTTTCCAAACATGGAGTTTTCAATATCTATCTCTAATGTACTCCATGTCATGAGAGTTTAGTAACGGAGCTCTTGACCTGACATGGTTAAAAAAAACCATTTAGTGTTCCCACTAAATAATAATTCATGTAATAATTCATTCATAAACACGGATGTTTGCAATACTTGGATTTACAGCAGATAGCGACACATTTCTGTCTGTGAGGATGTTTAGAGATGGCAGTTATTTAAAGAGCCTCACAAAAGCATCGTGATCACGTCTCCATGTCTGGTTCGTTCACATCCCGCTACGGTCTCCATCCTGCCGCTAAAGCCGCTTTCTGCGTCTCTGTGACCCACATTCATTCAGGAGGAGAAAAAGAAAAAGTAGAATCAAACTGGAGGATCTATTTTTTACTGTCTCCATAAAAATAATAAAACTATCCTAAGATTTAGGACGTCCGAGCGTTCTGCTTCCACATCCGGCAGCGGCTGTCCGTCTGCTGGCGTGACAAGCAAACCAGCTCCGGCCGTGGAGCTGGTTTGCTTGTCACGCCAGCAGACGGACAGCCGCTGCAGGATGGGGTGTTGTACTTATTTCTCCAAATGTTGTTTAGGAACATTGAGAAAGTTATAAAACAGTACATTTAAATTCACTTAGGTCCAATTTTGGACCCATGACCTATATCTCCATTCTCAACGTTTTTACCTTTCTTTTGTCAATAACATAACTTAGTATCTATGAAGACACAAAACAGGGAACAGCAGATCATTATGAGGAAGGGAAGTAAGCAAAAGAGAAAACATTCAACTTAATTATAATTACAAGCCAGACATATTCATTACTTCCATTTGTTGTAAATGATTAACATAGAATATCCATTAATAACAATACATAATAATAATGGATTAGATTTATCTGCGCTTTTTCTTGTTGCTCAAAGTTCTTACATTGTGTCCATCATTCATTCACTCCTCATTCATTCTTGGTGATGGTAGCTACTGATGTAGCCACAGCTGCCCTGGGGCAGACTGACAGAGGCGTGGCTGCCGGTTCGTGCCTACAGCCCCTCTGACCATCACCGGGACCATCCATACACCAGTGGAGCCACACTGGAGGCAGGGAGGGTGAAGTGTCTTGCCCAAGGACACAACAACAGCTGGCTGGGGGGAGCGGGGATCGAACCGCCGACCCTTCAAACATTGGACGATCTGCTCTACCACCTGAGCCACTGCCGCCCATTGTTACCATGTCTTCAAAAATGTGGGCATCTGTATCCAAATGGAATAGTTTAGTCTCTCCATCTGGCAGATTTCATGTACAATGTCTATCCAAGTGTCCAGGCTGGGTACAGTGGGGAGGAGTCAGTGTCTAGTCACTGCTTTTTTACCAGCAGTTATTAATATTCTGAGTACATTTTCATTAGTAGGTGAGAGTTGTGTCTAACCTAAAATCAGACTAGTAAAATCACAAGGTATTGTCCTATTTAATATGGATTCAATATGTTTATGTATGCCCTTTTAAAATTGTTCTACGATGGGACAATCCCAAAATATGTGGTAATGGTTGGCTTCTACTTCTCCACACTGCCTCCAGCACTTGTTTTTATCTCCATTGCCATGTAATAAAAAACCTCATCAAACATTTCCATCTAAATTCTCTCCATGCATGTGAATTTGTACATTTCCACACCGATATACAGCAATCTCTCCATTCTTCGTCTGTCATAGTTGTGTTGCTTTCTTCCTCCCATTTACTTTTTATATATTGAGTTGAGGTCAATTTTTTACTTATAAATCCCTTGTAAAGTCTAGATATCATACCTTTTTTACATTTTCCTTTGTATGCTGTTAGTATTTCACCAATCACTGGTTCCTGTGTATCCATGGTGTGGAGGATGTCTTTGTTAATGTAGCTGCGTAGTTGTAAATATCTGTAAAAATCATTTTTCCCTACTTTATAATTATCCTTAAGTGTTTGGAATTCTTTAATTATTCCCTTCTTGAGTAAAGAGTGATATGTGTTAACCCTTGCATTGTCTAGTGACGAAATCTAATGAACTGGTCAGGCTTGACATCATGGTTGTATGCATTCCATCTTACAATTTTTAAGTTGTGGTGTAGTCCGTACTCCTCCTTTTAATTGGGACCAGATTTTTAATTGTCACTATCCATGGGTTTTCAACTTTTTCCAGGTTTTCCCCTATGTTTTTGTTTCCCATGAGTGCCCTCGTAATCAATTCTTCATAATTATATTTTGTTGTGTTAGTAATATCTTTGGGAATTATAATTCCCAAGTATTTTAGAGAAGACAGATCCCATTTGACATTTGATTTGGTACGCAGTGGGGTTGGTGGATTATAGAAAAGGTAATGATCCCATTTTGAATTTTTTGGAAACCGCCTGGGCCAGGGGCTTTATTTGCCTTGAGATCTGTTACGGGACAGTTCTCCTTGGGTTATTTCAGCTGTAAGTAACTCATTTTGATCCTCTGTTATAACTGGTAATCTTTTTAATCTGTTTGGTGGGGGTGTTTTAAGTTCGGTTGTGTGTATAAATGTTTGTAATAGTTCAGGAAAATCTGTTAGATTTCGCTCTGGTTGTGTACACATATTTTGGAACTTGGGTCTTTGATATTGTAGATTGTGCTGTCCGCTTCTTGTGTTTTTTTTAATTTACTTGCTAGTAGTTTGGCACATTTGGGACCGGTTTCATAATATTTTTGTTTAGTGTATACCATCTTCTTCCGTATGTCTGTTAGATACATTGCATTTATTTACTTTCTTAAAATTTTTAATTTTACTTCAGTTCTTTTTTCTGGACGTTTTTATTTTCTTTCTCAAGTTGGCTCAGTTCTTTACTCAAGTTAGATAGTTTAGTTTCTCTCCTTCTTTTTGTGTCTGCAGAACGGTATCGTTTTTCCTGTCATCGCTGCTTTTAGTGTGTCCCAGACCATTTCTGAACTGAAGTTTTGATGTCTGATTGAGTTAGTTTGATGTATTGTTGGTCGTTAAGAATACTTGTGTTTAGTTTCCATTGTAGGTTCTTGCGTTTTGCACCAACTTTTACATTAAGTAGTACTGGTGCATGATCTGAGATGTCGATACTTCCATCTCAACGTTTTGGATCCTTTCATGATCCTTTTTAAAAATACTGCATGGGCGTGAGAGTAATGGCTGTAGTCTTTAATTGTTGGGTAGATATCTCTCCAAATATCTGTAATACCATGTTGCGACTTTTTACATTTTTTCTGCCAGGCCTTCTGGGGGGCTAGTCTTGATGAGTCCAACCTTGGGTCTAGTCCTGTGCTTCTCAAATAGGGGGGGCGCGGTGCAATGCCAGAGGGGCGCGCGGTAGTGGCGGTTTTAGGCACAGGTTATACAGGCAATTGTCCGTGTGCAAATTTAAGGTGGGGGTGGCGGTGACAGCGGCTCAGTGCTTGGAAAAAAATCTGCGCCTCAGTAGGAACCTTGAAGGAAAATAGGATTCATTTGTTATGATTTCATAGCATAGCTTTTCCTGAACAAACCCAAATATAGGCTTTTAATTATGAGATAACTTATGCAGAAATAAGCTAACTTCATGAAATAAGAAATAAGCTAACTTCACTTCATGTGAGTGACATGTTTCTCATACATAAGTATTTCAGAGTAAAAACTAGCTAAATCAAATGGAAATACAGTTCTTTAACGTTACCTTTCATTGCTCCTTTGGTTTCAAACCTCTGAACCTCCATGGAGGTTTGATTACCCGGGAGGATCCCCGCTGTTGGAAAAGTCTTTTTATTTTTTTTGCTGCTCCACTCTCTGCATATCTCCACTGCTCTGTCTGTCTTCATTACCGTAATGACACCATATAGACCGGGGGGTGGGGCAAGTTTGTCACCAAGAGCCGGATTTTTTTACTGAGAGTCAAAGAGCCACACCACACCCTGACCTGCCAAGACACACACACACAAACACACACACACACACACACACAATTAAAGCCGTATTACTTTCCATAACACACTCCTCTCCCTTCAACAGAACAGCAAGTATTGTACTTGTGTTTATTTCAAGGAAAGTGTCCACCCTCAATACACACATCAATGCAGCTAAACCAGAGTTAACACAGAGACCACCCTGGAGGTCAGAGACCCCCTCCACACACACACTCTCTTTATCTCCCTCTTTTGTCTGACACACACAACCACACAGTGACGGGCAGTGAGGTTGATGCTGGAGAGGCACTGACTCCTCTGAAGTCAGATTTACGATGATAAAACTGAATATTTCACCATTTATCCATCAGTATTTAACTGGTAATTCTTTGTATCTCAACATTCCTCTTTCAATGACCCTCACACCAACAAATACACAAACATCTGGACAGAGCATCCTTCTGGTGTCTGAGTGATTCATATTCACAATAAACACATGAAAGACATTACATTTCAGTTGTGTGCAACTTAAATTAATTTTGACCTTCATTAAAAAAAATGTGCTTTTATAACTCTTTTTTTATTTGACTATTTTCATGAACTGCTGCTAACTGATGAAATATTATTACATCGCTGTGACTCAGCGTATTCATCAACATGGCAGACAAACAAGCGGAACGCTGCCGATCAAGCGGCTGCATTATTGACCTATTCGCGCCCCTCCTGTTCAGATTCAGAGCACATTCACTTGAACACAAACTCAAACAGCATGCAGGTCACTTCTGCTTATTGCTCCCTGGTTCATGGTTTTACACCCAATATTCCCCACTTCCCATGAGTCTTGGGGGCTGAAGGCGGGGCTAACCCCCAGTCCAGTCGTAGCCTCTCTGATCAGTCCCTTTACGTGAGTGTCGGTCAGAATGGACTGATGTCTTGATTTCACGTGTTTCACGGTAACAAACAGGGACTGGCAGACATGTATTGAGGAGAACATGGACAGCAGCTTAGAGCAGCTCTTTAAACACGGGGATTCCTCCGTTCTCCAGAACATAACAGGCCTTCTTTCAGAGAGATGTCAGCTCAATCATCTCTGGTTCTCTCGCTGCCTCATCAGTGACCAGCGGGGATCTCATCAGTCAGTCTCTGCATTAAAGGATCACGTATGTGTCTGGAGCAGCATCAAACACACACACTGCCAAATTACTTTGATTATTTATTTGTAAGACTTTCCGATGGATTTGAGTGTGGTTTAAGAGGGAAAAAGCTATGAATGAAGCACAGTATATAGAAACTATGATGAGACGCAAAGAGCAGCATGCTCATTGGCCAAGAGCACAATGTCTCAGCTTTCAGAAACTATTTTTCAAATAAGGCAAACTGTTAAGAAATAACAGTAATTCAAATGTGTGAGGACGACACGCTCAGTTACCAAGGGTTAATATGATCCTGTGGAAATTGAACCCGTTCATGTCAGAATTTATCTCCAGTTATTCAAGAACATATTTTTCTGAGTTTTTTTCCTTTCAAGTCAAGTGGAGTTCTGAATTAGATGTTATGTTGTGAATGAGGCGTGAATATAGGAATATGGCATGTAGGTCTTCAAACCAAACTGTTTCTGTTCTCACCGTACCTGATCAGAGCCAGAGCACTGATGTCTTCCTAGCCTGACTTCTCCCAATCAGGTGCTTACATTGTCTAGAACGATTTACTGTATGTGTATACGTTTTTGATCCACTTATAAATATAGGAGGACTGAACCGATTTTAAAAACAATGATAATAATGGATTTTTCCAGAAGCTCAATGTTCTTCCAATGTGTCCATCATTCATTCATACTTGGTAACTATTGATGGACCACAGCTGCCCTGGGCAGACTGATGGGGGCGTGGCTGCCGGTTCTGCCCCTCTGAGCATCACCGGGACATTCATACACTTTCACACCAGTGGAGACACACTGGAGGCAGGGAGGGGGAAGTGTGTTGCTCAAGAACACAACAACGGTTGACTGGGGGGGGGGGGGGGGGGGGGGGGGGCTTCATGATAGGCCTCTATGGAAGGGAGGCTTCTGGGAACAACATGGAGATCCCAGCAGCCAAAACAAAGCAGTTGCAGTACAGATGAGATGTGAATGTGCATCTGATGCCTTTTCAAGTTTTTTTTTTTTTTGTTGAGTAACAGCAGATGTGGAAAACGTCACTTAGTTGTTCATAGATTTATCACTTGGTAGTGATTCAACACCAGCTTAGCCACAAACTCCCATTCTTCTCCTCTCAGGTCCGTGTTACCCAGGTGCCAGGCATGAAAACTCTCATCAATGAGTACAACGTCCAGTCTGAGATCCTGAAAACGGGAATGGGGATCAGAAACCCAGATCATCTGGACCTTCTGAAAGCATTATGCCAAAAGGAAAAGGCTTGCAGTCACACAGAGGAAGCCCCCCCATCAGGGTGAGAAGAAATGTGTCCTAGAGTGGCTCCCATGGTTGGGCTCTGTTAGCTGAAGCTCCATGGAAGCTGGACAGATTTTTCTGTTTGCAGGCTCTGGGATATGCTGCCATGTTGGAATGTCAGAGCCACAGCAGAGAGCGGAGAATTAAGGGAACCAAGGAACTCTGTGGAGTCAGCAAACGAGTCCTTAGTCCAGATATCCCCACCTCCTGACGTACCCCTGGTCTCGGCCCATGGTGACAAGTCACTGTTGGACAGCCAACCTGCTGGTTTGGAGAGATCCAGCGTTTCTGCTGAGCACATAGAAAGATTGGTGTCTGCAAGGTTTGTGTACTCAAGCTGGACAGTTTATATTCCGAAGGAGAGCAGACAAACCCCTCACCAAGTGAACCTCAAAGGCATGAATGTCTCTCCATGCGGTTGGTTACCTAACCTGAAAGCTTGATTTCTTTCCACAGCATCAGTAATGGACGAGAAAACAGTCCTGCAGGCAACCCACTCCTTTGTGAAAACGGTAACCAAAGACATTTGTGCTTCCACATTTTAGGAGAGTTGTAAACCAAATGCAGTGACCTGCCTTTGAAAATATAGTTTTATGTTGGGGTTCAATGAGCAACACTTGGCAAACACTCAGACCTTAAAACTAGAGAATTCTGGATGTTGTATTTTATTATCATTTTGATCAGCAATATTCCAAGCTTATGATTTCCAATACTACAAGAAACCTGTGTGTCATGAACAGATCGTTTTATTGCTGTGAAGTGCAGCAAAACTGTAACGTGGAGTGAGTCAGGAGGACCCATGAGCAGGTCTTTACTGAGGACATGGAGGCAGGCAGGCGGCTGGCTGACGCGGGTCAGAGACGGGTGAGAGTCGAGGATCCGGCTGAATGCTCAGAATTAAGGACAGAGACTCACGTCTGACTAAACACTGCAACAGCTGTGGGACTGCTGGGAGTGACAGCAGGGGCTGATGGGAAGTGGAGTGTGGACAACCAGGAAGTGCTTGTATTCTGGAGATAGTTTAGGCTGATGGCCAGAATGGGAGACGGGGGGCCGATTCATGACAAAAACACGGCACGTGTGCACACAGGCTCATGTGTGAGGAAGATGTTGCTTTGTCTGCCGCACTTAAATGTTCCCTATCAAAAACATTTAAATAGGAGTCAAAGACAACACAAGTTAATATAAAATGCAGTTTTCAAAGGATTTTTTTTTATTAAGGGAGAAAAGAAATTAAGCCTTTATTGCCCTGTGTGAAAAATGAATTGCCCTCTAACCCTAATATTATTTGGGGCACCTTTAGCAGCAACAACTGCAATCAGGCGTTTGCCATAACTTGCTACAACAGCTGATCGTGTAAACAATGCTCCTGCAGATCGTTTCAGAACCAGAAGTGGTGGTAAATAGTCCAAAAAGAGCAGCAGGCAAGCCACTAATGAGGTGTAAAAAGAGCGTGTTCATCAAAAAAGAGAGCAGAGACGGAAAGAAAATGAGCTGCCAGTGAGGAGGTCCCTGCTGCCACCGCTGCCTCTCAGCCCTTCTGCTGCTTTGCTGAACGTCCATAGATGTTGTTTGTGAAGCTGAGTGTTCCTGCAGTCGGCTCTGTTTTTACAGGTGAAGGTGAGGATAGAAGCTCCGCCCACCAGGCTGTTGACAGCGGTCTGACAGACTGTAGAAGCTCTGCAAAGAGGTGAGTAGAAAAGCATTTCAGAGCATCAATGTAACCATTGACACACATTTTATTTATTTTTTGACACACATTTCTCCTGGTGGCCTGGCCAGCGCCAGTGCACGTTGGTGGGGCTCATTGGTGAACTTGAGTGATTGGGTGAATGGCACTGAAACTGTAGAGCACTGTAGAGCAAACCCTGAAGAAGTTTACAACTTACTGTATAGTGTCTCTGCTGTTGTACTTTGGCAAAGCACCACGACTTCTTACATGAATGAGGATACTTTAAAAGTGTGCTTTTGTCTGCGAGAAAGGAGTCATTGCCCAACCTCAAAGCTACTATTTTATCAGGCAGCAGTGGATGCAGTTTGTTTTTCACAGACAGAACCACTGAATCCTTTTTTGTTAGTTCTTCCTCACGGAGGCCATGTTTGTAGACAAATATCAACATTACGGCCCGTACACACCGCGATATTCGCCAACGTTTGACGCCTCCTGACTAAACAAAGGGCACCAATGTGAGTGTGCACACCGCCGCGACAAACGCCACGCGTCAAAGCGTCACTTTTTAAAAACGCCTTGGGTTTGTTTTTTTGGTTTGACGCGCTGCGTCAAGAACTATCCGACCAATGAGAATGGCGGTTTTGCTCACGTGTCTGGAGCTTCTGAAGTTACAGTAAAACACAACTTGGGGGCGCTCAAACACAAAACTGTCTTGCTGAGCACACATACCAGCAAAGAAGATAGACGCCAAGTAGCGTCTACACTGCCACGACGAAGATGCATTCTAAAATATCCCTGAAAACACTCATGATACATTTTCAGCTCTTGTACCAGTCGATAAAACTCACCATGTTTTTCTCTTCTCGTAACTATGGGATGTACCCAAAATCGGCGTCTTTTCCGGCGTCTTTCATCATCAACAGAACAATAATTTCTTCATCATTGGAACTGGAGCTGGAGCTACTGGTGCTGGAAATATTCATGTTTTCTTTGTTTGATTCTGACAAGCGCGTAAATACTGGCTCTCTTCTGAGTGAAAAGCGACTTTTAGAAGCATAAAGCTGTGCAGCGCCACCTTGTGTACAGGAGTATTTCTGTTTTACATTAAGCACCATTTAATGTCAGGGAATGAAATTGCATGTTGGCTCGGCTCATCGTCAGCGAAAATCGCCTGGGTGTGAACACAAAAGACGTGGTGAGAAACGCTTCGTCCCGGTGTGTACGGGCCTTTAGGCTAAACTTCCCACCAAACTGTTTTCTTAATTATGGATGGTTCTAACAGGTCTGGAGTCTTCTGGAACGTCTGTGGCTTAGGTCTGTGTCTGAATGAAGTGTATTGAGGGGAATCAGTGGAGCTCGTTCCAATATTGTTCTTAATTTACTCCAAGCTAAAGATGTAAGCAAATCCCTTCACCATGTGACAATGTGTTCAGGGTTAGGGTTTCCCTCTTAACAAGAGCCTGTTCGTCCTACCTCGGAACTGTAAATCATTTATTAAACCGTATAAAGTGAGAAGTTAATTTGTGGTCTTATTCCAGAAGAGACCTGGCCTAAATGTGGTCATTATCTAGAACAAAGTCATGACCTAGAGCAGGGGTGGGCAAACCTTTCCACTGGTGGATCTTAGAGTTCTCAAATCTGACTGGTGGGGTGGATTTATAAAAAGTCATTTTTGTGCTTCAGCTTCCACCCACAGGTATGTTGGTACCAGACATCCCAGTGTGTGACGGTAACCGTGAGACTGATGAATCCAGAGAATCAGGGCTGCGATTTCTTTCCTGACAGAGTGACCTACAGGTATGGAAGCCCAGAGCTGCTGTCACAAACCCATGTAGACGAGAGTCACGTGCTCCAGAAGTTCTACCTGTGTGGAAAGTAAACGTACAGTGAGGCTAAAAGATCCCACTTAAAAGTAGGAAAGAGGCCTGTCATTTTCATCAGAAGCCTCTTCATCTATGAGAGACAACACCAGTAAAAGGATCCAGTATTTCACATGGTGGGATTTCTAATGTCATATCCTCAATAAAATAGTCATTTGGTCTCCTATGAACAAGCAGGATTTTCATCTCACAGACCTGTAACAACCTCTTTAATCCTGGTTTGGTCTGTGAACTGCAGCTTTAGGTTTCTTTGAGGATGAAGCTCTTCTTCTGGTTCCTCTCTGACTCTTTTCTCCCAGAAGAAACTTTCCAAATACATTTTATTCTTGGGGTTTATTAGCTTTTTAGCTTTGAGTTACTAGCTTAGCGGTTCGAGCAGCTGCTTCACGTCACGTGACGAGTCAACACAGACGGATGTGGGGAACAGACTGCAGGAATTTTCCAAAATGAAACTTCCGGCAGTATCGGGAAAACCCCCCAGAAATAATTGAAGGTAACATATGCAATTCTTTCCCTAACCTTAACCCTAACCCTAACCCGGCACTGCTCTAGCCAATCTCTGGCTACAGCAACCTAATAGAGAATTTATGAAGGGAGTTTCCCAGAAACAGCCTCAAAACATCAGAGCTCAGGAAAAATTGACCAAAATTTTAGCTTCAGTGTGAAACAAACCTGCATGATCAAAAAAAGGGCATTTAGATCAGCTCCTGTACTGACCAAATACTGTTCATCTCCCAATAGTAGCCCCCCCCACTGGCTGTTGAAGTTTTCTTCCTCTTTGAAGCATCAGCCTCCGTATCAGAAATCCTCTTGGTTTTCAGGAGGATCTCCTTCCTGGAGACAATTATTGCTTCAATAATTCATGTTCAAACCAGTTCTTCTGGCTGTCTTTGCCCGTCCTCCAGGAAACCCACATTCCTCTTCCTGCAGTGTCTTCTCAATGTCATCCACCTGCTCTGTTGTCAGAACAGTTTAGGATCCAGCCCAGAATGTGGAGCAGATTCCTCACAGACTGTTCTTTGGCGAAGCACACGGTTTACATGGAATGAGCGTTTCTTGGTGTGAGAAACCATGGGGGGGGGTCACTGTTAGACACTAAAGTATCAAACCCCTGATGGACCTGCTGTTTTTTGGAGACACATTAGGAATATATAGGGTCCTTCTACCCCAATATGATTTCAGAAATAAATTCTCTGAATAAAATCTGAGCATGTGATTTTTCTGGATTCTGTTTTTGATGGACAGGGTTTCTATGATGAACATTACAGGCCTCGTCTTTTTTACTGGACCAACAATTGAGAGCTGACTAAACCCCAGTGAGCCACTGACGTGCTGCTTTAGGACGCACTGGTCTGACCTTCATGACTCTTCTGCATCTTCTCACACTAGCTTTCAGCCTTCTGGAGGTTTCTTTTCACAATCAGACACAAACATCCTCCTTTCCCACATGTGCTACTCATAAATCTCTGTATTTGCTGGCCTGCGCCCCCTCACATTTACACTGACCAGAGTGTTCATTTGTTCATGCTTACGTCTGTCCCAGAGTGTCCTTGGTGCATCCAGGCCTCCTTTGACCTGTTCTTGGGCTCAGCTGAGGTCTTTTTAAAGTCTAAAGACTCTAAACCATCACTTTGAAAGTGTTTCCTCTGTAGCAGTTGCTGCGCTTCATCTCTGCCCACTTCTACTTGTAAATTAACCGTATTGGTTACCTTTTTCTAGTCTTCATCTTTCTGAAATCATCTTCTAACATTTACATTTGCAGCTTTTCCATTTTCCATCCAGTGTTTCATCAATGACCTTCCTTTGCAGGAGATGTTTTCTCACTGTAAGCCATGTTCTCTGTTGGCTCTCTATGTTGCTCAGTGGCACAGTGGACGGCCGGATCTTCAGAACCTGCCTGGAGCTGCAGCACAGAATTGCAGTTGACAGGTGCTCATGGGAAATGAAGTCCCATCAGCCGGTTCTCAAGCTGGTGAAGGAGCAGCAGGGACGCTGGGACAGACTGGTCAGGGTCAAGGTACTGAAGCCATGGCTGCTGTAGAAAAGGATGTGAGAGCACGATAGCAGAGAATTCACCACTTTGAATGTGATTGTCTTCCCAAAGAACATTTTTGTGACCTTCGACACGGAGCACCTTGACGATGAAGAGGATGAGGCGTCAGACGGTGAGACCCAGTCCCGACGACAGAGTGGAGCGTTGCTGCAGCTGCTGTACCATGTGCTGTTTGTGTTGGTCTGCAGGACAGCGGTTCAGAGCAAACACTGGACAGGAGGACGTCTACGTGAACTCTGAGAGCGGCAGTGAGAGCGACTGAGGCCGCTCCACTTCACTCTGCTCACTGTGACGTTTGAAGTTAACGTTGAGGATGTGCAAACTTCTGTTGAAGGTTTAGTTTCTGTGAATTAAAACAGGACGCTTTGGTTCACTTGAGTTTGTCATGGGTCAGAATAACAGCCGTGTGCCGGCTTTAAACTTTCCAGATCTCAAAGAAGATCATAGTAGGTTTAGGGGCTGTCATCTGGACTTGGTTTTAAACTTAGAAGACGTTTCGCCTCTTATAAATAGACAAGTTAAGAAGTGAGATTATGAACAGCACTCGTACGGTGTGTGGAGACATCATAGAACCATGTTTGTGGGTAAATGAGGATGACTTGTGTTGTTCATACTGGACCACCTTTATTCTACCTCAAAAACCAAAAACCTGTCCGTCTGAACAGTCCTGGGTTTCTCTGCCCTACAGCGGTTTAAACTCTGAACTTCCATCATTCCAGCAGCTCTGTTTTTTAGTTTGAAAGGAAGGCAGGTGGATTGAGTCCATGTTCAAGACAAGGAGGGGGGTCCCAGGTCTTCTGGAGCTTCAGAAGAAAGACAGCCCCAGGTTTTTAGTTTCTCAATATTTTCAGGAGTTCATCCTGTAAGAAGCAGGATTTTCGGCTCCGATAATCTTAGGTGGGTGTGGGCGCCGCCCATTTCATGATGTCATCCTAGAGTCTGCCGACCTTTGTGCAGATTGTGCATATTAGATAAAAGTGTTGCCGATCACCGCTAGCTCCACATGGACAGTGGGTGTGTCTGTTAGCCCGGGGGCGGAGCTAGCAGCACAGAATCTTCCTGGAAGGGGCGGTTCTTCACTGGTCTATGTCACAATGTGAGAACTCAGTTGTTTTGGTGGTTTGGGAGGGGCTGGTGCTCAGAGAGCAGCTCTTTAGAGGAAGACTCAGAAATACATGAACTAGATGTTTTCTAGTTCCCAGAAGTCCTCTCAGTACCGCTGGTGTGTTTGTCTGTTTACCCTCTTGGAGCGTCTTGATGCAGGTGGCAAAATTCCCTGGTCCCCTCATTTGTTGGTAGGGGGTTGCCCCTCCTGTCTGTCACTAAGCTTACCTTTTTCTCTGCTCGTCTGGTCTAGGACTAAACACTTTCTCCTGGAAGGAGAGGAACAAACTTGGATGTTCATTGTGCTGCTGGCAGAATTCCACCAACATTGGAATTTTGGGGCCATTATCTGGCAGAGATTCTCCGAGGTTAATGGGTCTTTCAACCATCTCAAGTCTTCTCCACCGATGAACCCGCCTCTTCACTGGCTGAGGGAGGGAGTGTCTCAGTGCCAGATCTGGCAACCCACTTCAAACTAAATAGCCCAGAGCCTGGGAGATTGCAAAGTCTTTCACCAGCTTGAGGCCTCACCTTTGTCCAGTGCCTCCACTGATGCACCGCCTGGGTATCCCCATTACTCTGCTCTCAAGGTATCAACACCTACAGGTGTGGAGAGGACATCAGCATTAGCGTGAGCTCTTCCAGGGCGATACCAGATAGTAGAGTCAAAATTGTGCAACTAGGCAACCCACCTCTGTTCTACCACTCCCAATGTTATTTCTAGACCAGGGGTCAGCAGCCTTTCCCTCTCTGGATCAGTTTCCCACAGAAATGAAAACACGGAGCTGCAACCCTCTTTGTGTTTCCAGTGAACGGCATCTCTGGTCTATAAAGTTTTGAGGAGATGATCATGTTTCTGATCCTCTGTCATTGAATGGGTTCAGATGAGAACTATTTCATGAGGGGCCACAAAACTAGCAATCATGTTGGACTGAACCAGCAGTTAATCAGCTTCTCCAATAGATTTTGTTTTTCTCATCTGGATCAGGAGGTTTTTGGGAAAAGCTGCGTGTTTATTCTGGGATGTCTCACCACATTTGAGACTTTGGCGTTTGCTAATTCCTCATTACATATCAATCATTCTGGTAAAGTCGTTGAAAGCAAACACATCTGTTCAGGTGCCATTAAATGTAGCGTTTCCTTCAGGAACTTCCAAGTTCTCCATCCTAGTCCTACCTGGGTCAGAACATTGTTGGGATTACAATCCAACCGCTGGTGGACAGACACCCGGGGAGGTTCTGCATGATGAGGCTTTGATTCACCTCTCATTCAACCTGTACCGTCTTTCTAGAAGAACCTTCCATCCCATAATAGACTCACATCCTGACAGTGTTAAAGGCACCACGATGGTTATGGTACAGAACCATGGAGGCTGTTGGTTCCTGGCTAGGCCAATGTGATGGATGTGGACTCTCTCTTTCCATCCATACAGAAACTCACGACAGCAGGTAGAGTTCAACACCTTTACTTTGGTCTGTGACGGGCATAAAACCAAAATGCAATGTTTCCACCGGCAGTAGAACATCTGGCTCAAAACTTCCCACTGTGAGAAAATGGGACTAGGACCATAACTTCTCCAAATATAACTTTCAGTCACAGACATTTAAATGACAGACAAAAACAACACAAATGATGAAACGATTGAGACGATCAGTAAAACGTGACTTACCCTCTGCAGCGCTCTGTGGTCGTAGGGGGCGGGGCCTGGCCACCTAAAGTAACACTAGAGGGAACTGTGTGCACATGTTTTCAAATAACAAAAACGATCAAATTCACGCTATAAAGGAAAAAGATGAGAAGTGAGAACAGTGTTGCTAGAACATTTTTACCTCTGTTACACCAAGAGTAGAGTAGCATTCAGCCTGGATGAGCCTAGTCAGCAATTCTCCAGTTCAGGGCAGAGGAAAAGCGTCTTCATGAGTCACCAGATGACGTTTTCAATAGTTGGTGCAGAAACGCTGTGATTGACATTTACAGCCCAGTACTGTCTTTGATAACAGCATAGCTCATTAAATGTCCTTATAACGAGTAGGGGGGCCAGGCCAGACCTTCCTTTGATCGGTTCTGCCACATCCAGGTGGTTAGAAACTTGACATTCATTCTACTTGGTGTTTCCTCTCTCCAATTACGACTTGAGAGTCCTCCCCATAAGACTTGAACCCACAGACTACCCATGAAAAAGGCATTATCATTGCTGGCAAACCAGCACTGCTGTAGACTTGCTGCGTGTGAGGGCACTCAGACGCTCGATCGAATCCTTCAACAACGCCAACATTCTGTCAGTGTAAAAGAGGGGGGCAGACTTGGGGAGACGACTGGGTGGTCAACAATTCTGTTTATTAAAACAATAAAACATCCATGAAGTGTTTAAAAAGTTCAAAAGGAATCTAAGAAAAGCTGAGATGAGAGTCGAAACCCGTCTGCTGGGAGCAACCTCCACTTTATGGTGAAAGGGGGGGCAAACGCTCAGTTGCAACACCCTCCCACAGCAGGAGGGTGCAGGTTGAACCCTCCCATCAGTGCCCTCTGACAGCAACATGCAGTTCTACCAGGTCACCCGTGGGCGAGGTACACTCATCCAGTCTGCTTCAGCTGGTGCCAGACGTGTTCGATGGGTTCAGGTCAGAGGTCATTGCTGACAGAACCATATGAGCCACTCCCACGTCCTGAATCCAGCTGTGACGATTCTGGCACTATGTGGTGGAGGATTATCATCCATGAACAGAAAGTTGGGGGTGTTCTAGTGGAATTGGAGAAGGTTCTATGATGTCTGAGGTAAGAAAGTGCAGTGACTGAACCATCTGCAGCAGGGGTCGGGAACCTTTTTGGCCGAGAGAGCCATAAACGCCACATATTTATAAATGTCATTTCCAAAGAGCCATACAATAATGTAGCGTCCCTGTCCCACACTGAGGCACGGAGACTGAACCTCTAACAAGGTTCTTTATTCTGGTTACTGCAGACCGTAACCAACACTGAACAACTAATTCATCAACTCCTCAATCTCTCCCTCTGACAGCGCTTCTCCCAACTTTATACCCCCCCCCCCTCCCGCTCCAGCCCTCCTATTTCCTTATTGGGCCCATAGCTGAACCCCATTGGTCCAAACTACCTAACAACAGGCTGAGGGACAGAACTGAGAGCCAATCAGATCTCTGCCTGATGCGTTCAATGAACTCCAGAATTTAGAACACGACCCAACAACAGCCACCCAGTCCAAGTCAGTCCACTACAATATGTTTAAAACTAAACATACAAGTGAATGTGAGCATTTGATGGAATTTCAACACTTTTAAAGTCCAATAAGTCTGTGGATTCTTTGTAATAACATGGTTATGCTGTTGCTAATAAATGATGAGTATTTCTCGTGGTGGTTCTGCTGATGGTCTAGTCTGGTTGATCCGTGGTGAGTTTCAGCTTCATGCAGGCGTTGAGACTTTAAACGTGATCGTAGGTCTGAATGTTCTGGAGATGTGAGGAAGACTCACATGCAGACCTGGAGACAAACACACACTCACACTGCAGTGAGTGACGGGCAGCGGGTTTTAAGGTTTGACAATCCCTGCATGATTCACCTTGCTGCCTGTAACCCCCCCCCCCCCTTCTTCCTCCCATCCCGTCCTGCAACTGCAGCTCTTTCTCAGAGACGGGAGCGTGCAGGTTTAGGCACCTTTGTATTCCTGATCCTTTTGAGTTCATGTTTTACTTCAAAGCCCATCGAGACGACTGTTGTTGTGATTTTGGGCTATACAAATAAAATTGAATTGAATTGAAAATTGAAGGCAGGTTATCTGAAAATAAGTTCAGCATTTTGATAACATGTTTAGCCACTAAATGTTGTGGTGGTGAGGTTTTAAAGATTGGATCACAGGCATGAATGAAATAATTAGAAATCCTGTTTGACCCCACCCACACCGGAGGCCAGTTAGCTTATTACCAAGATGTTTACAGTGGGGCAAAAAAAGTATCAGTCACCAATTTTGCAAGTTGATCCACTGAAAGGTTGAGTTTGGTCTGTAAACTTGAACTGTGAGAGACCGCGGTGAGCCTCACCTGCAGCCTTTTCCTCGCCCTTACAGCTGGCTCCGACCGCACGACTGAGACAAGAGGCGAAGCGCTCCAGAGCCCCACCCGGAGTTCCCGCTCTATGTGATCGCTCAACATTCAAATTCTGCCATTTTAACCTCAGAAACTGTGGAAAACATGTCAAGTCAACTGAAAATGTATCTTTAACAGAGATCAGCGGAAATAATATTTACTTCATGTACGTATTTCTATTTTATCGTGATGACAGGTGGGGCCGAGCCTCACCCACCTCCTCTGACCGCACGTCACTAGAACGTGTGCACTCCCGTGTCGGAGATCACTCCTCGACTGTATAATTCACAACTGGACGAATCGCGTGTGACGTCACCCATAGAGAATGCTTCTGGTTCCAAGCAAACAAAGTCCATTTAGTCGCCATTTTTCCGCGATAGGGCCTCTGCCATGTTGGAACCAGATGTCCTCTGTAAGCCGTGATTGGTCCATCTACACGTCTATGGCAACTGCCCAGTCCAATCAGGAGTGAGCAGAAGACCACACCCCTCCCACTGAAAGCGGCTCAGGAGAATCCGTCAATCAAACACTTTGAATGTTTGACACTTTTAGTAAAGCATCTTGAATAACTACCACAAGAGTGAAAATATAATGAAAGGGTTAGGATTATCAAGACGACGTTAATAAAAGGTATCAGATCCAGAACGGTTCTTCTGACCAATAGAATGACTTTATTTCTCTATAGACGTCTGTGGGGCTCTGGATTTGTGGGAAAGCTGGAACTTCCTATCTGGAACGCCAGGGGGCGCTTCAGTCAAGTTCTTTCCCGTCATTAAGGACTGAGCAGACGCAGCGCCTGGCCTGACCGCTAGAGGTCAGTGTGGGGCGTGTGTCTGGACGGTGTTGATGGTTGGAGAACTTGGAGTCTGGTGGACCACAGGGTCTGCTTTAGCTTCCTAGTTTGGCCTGGAGGAACAATCCTGTCGTTCAGCCGGGTCCCACTGGACAAAGGCCCCCCAGGAGCGGTTCAAACGGCCTCGGTCCTCCCGGACCTTCAGCAGCTGTTAGCAGCCGGATGAGCGCCGCTGTTGGCGGCTCCCGTCGGACAGCGTCATGCCCAGACCCGGATGACCGCTGGGGCTGACTCGTGGCAGGTGAGTTCCCGCGGTTCGCTCGGGTTCGGGTGTTTGACTAAAAGGCTAACATGGAGGGGCTAACCTCCCGGAGCTAGCTTAGCTCGGCGACCCCCCTCCCCCGCCGCCGCACACCGGGCCGTGTTAGCCGCGTTAGCCGCGAGTCCTGGGGCACCTGCCACGGTCAGCGTGACAGCAGCCCCCCGCGGCAGGAAACGCGACTTTTATTTCAGTGCGAGTGTCGCCCCAACATGTCCCCTCGAGACAGAAACGGAGGCTTTCCTTCAGGGTTCCGGTTCCTGCCTCCCTCTCTGTGGGGTCTCTTTGTTTTCCCCTAACGCGTTTCCGCGTGCACAGGGGCGGCTCTAAGGTCATGTCACGGCTCAGCCACCCCACCCCCCCTCGCAGCTGTGAGGCACGTGGACCCGTCTGACAGGGATTATCATGCATTATCGAACTGAAAGTGCAGTGATGGTCACAGCTTCAGAGTCACTTCTGCTCCTTTTAGCTCCTCCCCTCCAGCTGTGGTTCCAGTTGTGGTTCCAGCGGTGGTTCCAACTGTGGTTCCAGTGGTGCTTCCAGTTGTGGTTCCAGTTGTGATTCCAGCGGTGGTTCCAGCGGTGCTTCCAGTTGTAGTTCCAACTGTGGTTCCAGTTGTGGTTCCAACTGTGGTTCCAGTGGTGCTTCCAGTATTGGTTCCAGTTGTGATTCCAGCGGTGGTTCCAGTGGTGCTTCCAGTTGTAGTTCCAACTGTGGTTCCAGTGGTGCTTCCAGTTGTAGTTCCAACTGTGGTTCCAGTTGTGGTTCCAGCTGTGGTTCCAGCGGTGCTTCCAGTTGTGGTTCCAACTGTGGTTCCAGCTGTGGTTCCAGTGGTGCTTCCAGTTGTGGTTCCAACTGTGGTTCCAGTGGTGCTTCCAGTTGTGGTTCCAGCTGTGATTCCAGCGGTGCTTCCAGTTGTGGTTCCAACTGTGGTTCCAGCTGTGGTTCCAGTGGTGCTTCCAGTTGTGGTTCCAGCTGTGGTTCCAGCGGTGCTTCCAGTTGTGGTTCCAGCTGAGGTTCCAGTGGTGCTTCCAGTTGTGGTTCCAACTGTGGTTCCAGCTGTGGTTCCATGGGGGTGCTTCCAGTTGTGGTTCCAACTGTGGTTTCAGCTGTGGTTCCAGCGGTGCTTCCAGTTGTGGTTCCAGCGATGCTTCCAGTTGGGGTTCCAACTGTGGTTGCAGCTGTGGTTCCAGCGGTGCTTCCAGCTGTGGTTCCAACTTTGGTTCCAGCTGTGCTTCCAGCTGTGGTTCCAGCTGTGGTTTTAGTTTTTTGGTTCCAGCTGTGCTTCTAGTTTTGGTTTCAGCTGTGGTTCCAGTTTTTTGGTTCCAGTTTTAGATTGAGCGGTGCTTCCAGCTGTGGTTCCAGTTTTTTGGTTCCAGCTGTGGTTCCAGTTTTTTGGTACCAGTTTTGGTTCCAGCGGTGCTTCCAGCTTTGGTTCCAGTTTTTTGGTTCCAGCTGTGCTTCCAGTGGTGCTTTCAGCTGTGCTTCCAGTTTTTTGGTTCCAGCTGTGGTTCCAGTTTTTTGGTACCAGTTTTGGTTCCAGTTTTGGTTTCAGCTGTGCTTCCAGCTGTGGTTCCAGTTTTTTGGTTCCAGCTGTGGTTCCAGTTTTTTGGTACCAGTTTTGGTTCCAGCTTTGGTTCCAGTTTTTTGGTTCCAGCTGTGCTTCCACTGGTGCTTTCAGCTGTGCTTCCAGTGGTGCTTCCAGCTGTGGTTCCAGTTTTGTTTCCAGCAGTGCTTCCAGCTGTGGTTCCAGTTTTCTGGTTCCAGCTGTGGTTCAAGTTTTTTGGTTCCAGTTTTGGTTCCAGCGGTGCTTCCAGCTGTGGGTTCAGTTTTGGTTCCAGCAGTGCTTCCAGCTGTGGCTCCAGTTTTCTGGTTCCAGCTGTGGTTCCAGTTTTGGTTCCAGCGGTGCTTCCAGTGGTGCTTCCAGCTGTGGTTCCAGTTTTGCTTCCAGCGGTGCTTCCAGCTGTGGTTCCAGTTTTTTGGATCCAGTTTTGGTTCCAGCTGTAGCGTCTGGAAGCCAGCTTGTGTATCAACTACAGCCTGGATGTGTTAGCAAAAGGCCTTGGATCTGGCTAGTGGGCACAGTCAGGTGGAAAACGGCAAAAACAGTGTTTTTGAATGTCGTCTCGTGCTCTTTGAGCTCTGTAATGGGTTTCAAAGTCTCATGGAGCTCTTGTTTTCTCCTTAGCAGTTTGTATAAATGTATTGGAATGAGGTTATCATTTTGTCGTTTTCTGTGGAACATCTGCAACGTTTAAGATTCAAGATTCAAGAAGATTTATTTGTCATTGTCAGTGAAACAACGAAAATTCGTTTGGAGCGTCAACACCAGCCACTCTGTTCAATTCACCAATAAATACCCAATAAATAGATAACCAAAGTGCAGCATCAGGACAAAGGGGAACACAGCAAGACTTAACATGAAAAGAGAAATAAATAAGTAAATAAGACAGTAAATAAGACATTCAGTGTAAACAAGATCTTAAATTAGTAGCAGCAATGCGACGTCCTGTTTCAGAGTGTCACACCCCTGTCTAGGGGCTTGTTAATGGGTGTAACATAAAGGTAAAAAGGAAAACTAAATTTACCAATGACTCAATAACCCTCACCAGACCCAGACTGAAATGAAGCTGGGAATTTATTTACAATGCCCATTCAAAAACATACAAATAACCAACTCAAATTACCAGGACCACAAAAAACTAACAATGTTTGATCTAATGCTCTGCTGCTGCCAGCTGGAGGGGGAGGGGCCTTCAACAGATGAGGTGGCAGTTTTTAAAACTGCCGCTGGGAAGTCCTCAGCCAATCAGATGGTCCGGACACGGTGGAATCTAATTGGCACTATAGAGGAGGGAAAAGAAAAGGAAAGACAGATCCTCCCAAAGGAAAACATACAGAAAAACATTCCAAACATACAAACAAAAGAACATTACGGCCACAGGCGTAACAAGAGTGTGCTCAGATGAGGAACCCTAACCCTTTGTGCAGCCATGAAGCCACACTAGGAAACCAAATGTCAGAACAGGGCTGATGGCACAGTTGTAGAAGTTTCCCATCAGCTGCCTGGAGGTTTTAGCCGTCTTTAGTTTCCTCAGGTAGTACAGGCGTTGTTGAGCCTTGCCCACCACTGAGGCACTGTGTTGACCCCAGGACAGGTCCTCAGTCATTGTGACCCCCAGAAATGTAAAACTGGTCACCCTCTCCACTGTCTCCGTGCCAATGGAAAGTGGCCGATGGTTCTTACTGCATCTCTGGAAGTCAACAATCATTTCCTTGGTCTTTGTGATGTTTAGGATCAGGTTGTTATTGTTGCACCATGACGCCAAGTGTTGCATTTCTTTCCTGTAGTCCGTTTCATTATTGTCGTTGATGAGTCCAAGCACTGTAGTGTCGTCAGCAAATGTAACGATGAGGTTGGATGAAGATGATGAGCAGCAGTCATGAGGAAACAGAGAGTAGAGTAGAGGGCTCAGCACACATCCTTGGGGGGCCCCTGTATTGATTAAAACCGTGGATGAAGTGTACTTTCCCACTCTAATACTCTGTTTGCGGTTGGTTAGGAAATCGGTAGTCCAGTTGCACAGTGCGGTGTTGAGTCCAAGGTGGTGTAGCTTGGCTCGAAGCTTGAATGGCCGAATCACATTGAAAGCTGAACTGTAGTCTACTAAAGAAGCCGTGCAGAGGTGTCCTTATGCTCCAGATGCTCCAGTAGCCTATGGAGCACGATGGCGATGGCATCCTCAGTTGACCTGTTCTTCTTGTAAGCAAATTGATATGTGTCCAGTGATGGTGGTATTGCAGCTTTGATGTGTGTTATGACCAGTTGTTCCAGGTACTTTGCAGGGAACAAGTGACCTTCAATTTTAAACCTGGTTTAGTGGAGTTTGGAGAGCCAGGGGTTTTTCTAAAAATGTGTGGGGTCATCTTGTGTCAACCGAGGTGGGCTCTACTGACCGTTGACTGTATACAAGAAATGGACTGAGTGAGTGAGACATCACTCACATAAAATGGTTAATTCCGCCTCCAACCAAATGAAGCCAAATCAGCTGCCATCTTTCTGCAATACAGACTTGCCATTTGGAGCCAGACAGTCAGTGAGCAGTGATTGGTCCGAGCCGGTCTGAGTCTACACTTTGACTTATACAGGAGCCAGGGCAGTTCACTGGGTAGCCAGCAGAGGGCTCATTACAAAAGTCACTCACTACTCACTCAAATGTAAAACATCCTAACTCAATGAGGGTGTAAAAATTCATTTTAACAGATTGATTCGTGTCATAATTCTGTCCTGCAGTGGATCCAGATCCTCTGGATCCAAACGTCCAGCAGTGAGACTCAGACAGAAATTCCTGCTCCTGAACAGTGAAGTTTTCCAGATTCTTGGATTTCTTCCAGATCATCAAGTTAAATGAAATCTGTGTCCAAACAAACAAGTCAGCTAGAATGAATGTCAGATCCATTCACATGGTAGTTTCCTAAAGTTCACCACTGTTGTTTTTCCACATCCAGAGAATCCAAAGGGAACATTCTAGAACATTCTAGACACTGGATGGTCACATGACTTTATTCACAGTCTGTCCACACACTGGACTGGAATGATGGACTGATCCGTGTTTGATGATGTCATCATGAGTGTTGGCCGCTGATGCACTTGGTCGTTTTAATGTAATATTAACTAAACCTGCCACGTCTCAATCAAATGCTATTTTCCTATATTGATTACTGATCAGGGCTGCAGGATGTGAGGAAAACTCACGATTTGTGATATTAATGATCAATATTGCGATGTAACTTGAGATACATGAACAAACAGCAAAACATCTAAATACATCATATATATTTCACTGCCACAGTTTAATTTAAATAAGAGTCAACATAACTTCAATTATTCTCCAAATGACCCCCGCCTGCATAAGAGGCCAACATCTAACATGAAGGACTCCATCTGGTTGGTCAAATGCATAAATGGATTTATTTGATTATTTAAATAATTCAAGCTGCCATAAGATCGTTTTAGTACATTTAAGGTATATATATATATATATATATATTTTGTGATGTGGATATTGCACATCTTGATAATGCGATAAGGATAAATGTGCGATTGACTGTGCAGGTCTATTATGGATTGAGGGGTTTTAATAACTTGGGTTGTTTAACTTTCCTCAGACAGATGGATGTGGTTGGATGTGGTTGGATGTGGTTGGATGGCAGGACTACACATGGATTCATGCAATGACTGTTGGAAACACCAGAAACTGGAAATGTTTCTGGTGTTTCTACGTTTTACTGTGCGGTTCTGGTCGGGGCTGGGGGGGTTTGGCTTCCTGGGAAGGACAGAGGAGGTTTCCTGCCTGAGGCCGTGACATCTGACTGATCACATTGCAAAAATGAGAGGGAGGGGGGCAGCAGATCATTTCCTGCTTTTTGGTATAAATGCTGCTGGTTTTGGCCCCCACACAAAGATTTGGACATGTGAGAGTCCAGAGTGGCAGATACGGCAGCGGTTCTGTTCATGGCGGGCTGAGTTCTGCTTTGAGCAGTGATGGGTCATCATAGGATGTCCCGGACGGTTCTGTTGGTTGACCACAGACGCAGAAGTCACCCGGGGGGGGGGACTTCAGCACGAGGGATCAGTTCACATCCAGCATTAGGAATGTCTGCAGATGCTTTTATTTTGAAATCCTAAGGCAGAGTTAAAGCAGAACCGTGGAGCTCCGTCACGTCTTTCAGGCCCGGCTCCTCTTTGGTTCCTCAGGGTCCGGGGCTGCAGCTCCCCATGGCTGCGTATGATGAGGACCTCCTGAAGAACCCTTTCTACGTGGCGTTGGCGAAGCAGAGACCAGACCTGTGCAGGCGAGCGGCAGAGCACCAGGGCGTGGTGAGTCCAGCTCCTGTTTCTCTTAAGGTGGACTGCCAATGCTTTAGTCTGACCCGTCCTCCAGTTTAGTGGACTGAACTCAGAACCAAACATCCTTCTGAGAACTGGAAGCTCAGGCGTGAGCCTGCAGCCCTGCTGTGTTGTCTCTTTATGGTCACTTTGGTCTGGAGTGTCGGCCATGCTGTCAATCTGCTGCCTCTTCCTGTCACATGACTTTTTGGGGGATTTTGGACTGAAACCTGAACCCACAAGGACTGCTGTTCAATCACCAAACCTTTGGGATTAACTCAATGATCTATGATTGTCCTCTGTTAAGATGTAAATACTAAGTAACTACTTTTGATGTGATCATATATTATTCATATATGAATAATGTTTTTATTTTCACTCCATACATTTTTCTTGCGTTATTATTTCTCATAGGTGGTTTCACATTTTCACAATTGCTTTTATGATTCCACTTTACTGATGTGAGGCTAAAGTCAAACAAGGACAGGAATCTGATGGAAGGTGGCGAGGAGGCGGGGCTTCTGTGGTATTTTTAGTTAGGATCTGTCAAAGAGTGGCAATCAAACTTTTAGATTGGGTTTCTTTATGGGACATTCATTTAGCCTGTTTATTTTTGTTTTTAGAACAAATGTAATCAAAGGAAATCCTAGATTAGAACTTTGGATTTGTTCAGTTCTCTTTTATTCCATCCAGTCTTGGATGCTGCAGGACTCTGATGCATTCACTTTGAAGATGCCACTGCAGGTCTTTTGCTTATGAGTTCTTCCACACGCATTCAAACGGCCTCCAACCACCTGCTTCACTTTACCCTGAAATGACTGGGGGCTCCTGAAGGTGGCGCTCTGTGCTGTGTCTGCTCGGCCATCCGCTCCCCCATTGAACCCTAAACATCGTGTTGATTTAGGTGGGCGTTCAGGTGATCAGGATGTCTTTAAAAGGGATTTTCCTGGTAAATTGCAGGTCTTGGTTAGAGCGTCCCGCTCTGCAGCAGGCTGGACGCTGTGCGGCTCATGAGGCGGGTCAGCTGTGTGCCGGCCCCCCCTCGGGCTCTGATCCCTCAGGACTCCACATGATGCTGGGTTTCAAACTCCGCCGTCTTTGCATTAAAGCTTGAAAGTCCTCATCAGACACGGCCGGCTGACAGGCAGGGCTGTTGTTTTCTTGCTGTAATGCAGAGTGAAACATGACATTGAATCAGATTGGGGTTCCGTAAACCGCTCTAACCATCGGCTCCCTGTGTGCCTGCAGGTCCTGGTTCCCTGCTGTGACAGTCTGAGCGTCAGCGGCAGCTCCGACTCGCACTTCGACAGCTATGTCCTGCAGCCTCTGGAGGACAGATACCAGACCGCCGATGGAAAGGTTTGTCAGGAGCCGCACGCATTCAGACTGGGGGGTCTGGGGGGGTCTCATGTTGAAATGCACACACTTTGGCTTTACTGTCCCCTCCTGAAGGGGGCGGGGGGCACGTTCACTCCAGAGGATTAGGATGTTTCATTGTGCTCATCCCCCCTCCTTCATCTGTGTGATCCAGGAGCTCAGGATCCAGGACAGGCAGGTCCTGCTGGGATCCGGCTTCCCGGCCCCGTCTGTGGTCCCGATCCTGTTTGAGGAGACCTTCTACAATGACCAGGAGCAGAGCTACAGCATCCTGTGCATTTCCCGGCCCCTAGAGGTGGAGTCCGGCGCCGCCGAGGTCAGCTCGCCTCAGCCTTACTGCCTGAGGAGCCCGGAGGACGTCAGGGACTTCCTGGGTCGGCACGGCCTGAAACTGGACAAGTTTATCCACAGCTTCTGTCAGACCTTCAAGGAGCAGGAAAGGAAGGGAATCCGACACCACATAGTAGGAAAAGCTTGAAAGTGCTTAACCCACATTTCCTCACGTTCCCAGGGAACAGATTTGGTTTCTTCTTGTGTCCTGCCAGGACTCTGTGAACGGCCTTTACGCTAAATGTCTTCAGTGTTTGCTGAGAGACTCTCGCCTGGTGAGTGACGGAAACCTGCAGGACGGCTGACACGGTGCACGGGTCTGTGGTCGTAGGAGGCCTTGTTTTACTTTGATGCCTGCGGCTGCCAGCAGCTGTTTCAGGCCTCACAGAGGAACTCACAGAGGAACTCTAAAGATCCAGACGTGTAAAACCAGCTCCTGGTATATTCTCAAAGTGTTTCAGTGCTCTTTTAACTATGACGGACATTTTTTAGCTCAACCAATGCCTTATTCATTTTCCAGGACAGAGCGTCTGCAGAGCGGCAGGAGATCTTCACAAATTCAATTTTCTAAGTTGTGGGTGGGGCTGTTGGTGCAGTGTAAGCCCACCCCCAGTTCCCGTCACCCGTCCGTTTAGCCGTTCTTCTGCTGGTTTACAGCAGTTTTCCACGTTTTCTTACAGCATCTTTCATCCGCTCCTGATTCTCAATGAGTGGAATAAAGAAATAACCTTTGATTTTTCATAGTTTGGCCAGGGGTGCGACGTATTTGGGATTTTCTTTCTTCAATGAAACATAAATAGGCTCAAATACTCATTATTGTCCCACCAACAACCAGTTTCCCTTTAGCAGTTGTTTCCCACTAACGACCTATAGGGGGCACTGTGTGTATCAGTATTTGCTGCTGACAGCTCCGCAGAAGAAGACGCTCTGTCCAAAACAAACACCATCATTTTCCTGAACTTCAGGATCTTTTTCTTAATTGCATGGAGATCAAATTATTCTTGTTTTTCTGTTTACCTGCTTTGGACTAAAGTGGTCAAACGTGCTTACGGCTAAAAGTGTCGTCATTAAGACGCAGCCCTGCAGTATGGAAGGTAACTTTGGCTGTAGTGAATATGAGATGAACAGGCGGTGCTTCCATGTAGCGATAAACACACGATCATGGCAGCTGTTCCCACACCACGGGAGAATGTAGTTCATCTACGTTTTTGGACACGTGTCCAGCAGCGTCCTAAATGTGCTTTTCTCTTCTTTATTGCTCTTTACTTGACCCTAATGGTGACCCTGTAAGAGCCCCCCCCCGCCCCGAGGAATAAGGGTTTCCTGGAGGACGGGCAAAGAAAGCCAGCCACTGGTTTGAACATGAATTATTGAACCAATAATTGTCTCCAGGAAGGAGATCCTCCTGAAAACCAAGAGGACCTTTGATACGGAGGCTGATGCTTCAAAGAGGAAGAAAACTTCAACAGCCAGTGCTGATCAGAACATAATCCAATGTTCTCATTACTGCAATCAATCCGGAAGTGTTCATCTGCTGTTTTTCTCTGCATTTCTGGACCCAATTTCCCCACAAAATGAATCCATTAACCCCCAGGTTCTGTCTGTGATGGAAGAAGTGCAGCTTTCCAATAGATTCCTGTCTAATAAATGCCGGGGGGGGGGCTACTATTGGGAGATGAACAGTATCCATTTTTTTGAATCCTGCGACTTGTACTCCAGAAAAATGCAGTACTCAGAAAGGCAATTTTGAACTCAGTTTTCTTTATATCTGTCCCCATTATCAGGAAAATGCCACAAGGACATGTTAAAAACAGCATTTTCATCGTAGTGTTGTACTTGAAATACTCTAGTCTGTTTTAATGGATTCCTTTTTGGTTTACAGAAATCACTAGCTGTGTGGAAACTGTTTTTCATGACCAAACAAAATGGATTTTGGATGGGAATTGCAAAAATGAGGCATTGATCAAAGCTAAATCCAATGGAGTCATGAAGGCGGCTCACCGCGTGTCTCTAACGGTGGTGTGCTGGTTCAGCAACAGCGGGATGAGGCACGGCGGAGGTAGGGTCATGGTGTACACAGGGAAATGTGTTGGAATTCCCCAGCGGCTGTTGAGGGTCCGTTTTGCAGAAGTTGGTTTCCACAGAGAGAAAAGTTTCAAAATAAAGCTCTGTAACTGCTTCCTGTGTGACGCTCAGAACGTCACTTTCTGTCTGAAGTCGTTCTGAACTCATCTGTCATCCCAACAAATGGAAGTCATATGTATTTGTTTATACAGTCGGTTCATCATCATGTGCAGCAGTTTATGGATAATTCACTTTGTTTGGATGTGACAGCGTGGGGGGGGACACAGCCGTGGCTGCGCCTGCCTTCTCCGGGCTGCAGCCCTCAAGCCACAGACTCAAAAGAGGAACTTTCAACAATAAAATGAGGAATTCTTCAGACTAAGGAACCTTTGGCCGGAATTTGCTCAGTGAACCGTGAGAAATGAGTTCAGAGGAAGATCCACACCTGAATCATTCCACTGATATTGCAAAATAAGTCCTTAATACTGAATGGAGGCGTGTAAGAAATGGATTTGGGGCGTGAAGCTCCGCCCCTTTCCCAACGCTGCTCGCACAGAAGCTTCTGGCATGTCTGCATCTGTACTTTCTGATCAGTTGTTGTCCTCGGCGACTTGTGTGGCACAAGAGTATCCTGTGTGTCCATGTTGGGGGGGGTCACATGCTTGCTACCGATTGAATTCCTGTAGATTTATTGCTGTCAATGTTTTCTCACAGAAACTTCTGGCAAAGCAGGAGCTTCAGATGACTCTCCTCAAACAGGCAGTGGAGGTGAGCTTCTGTATTTATGGATATAGACCCGCCCCCCGCCCTGAGCAGAAAAGCGTTGACCTTTGTTTTTGCCTTCAGTGGTTTTGATGTTTATGACGCTAATGTTCCTCCTTCATCTCTGCAGATCTATGTTCATCATGGCATCCATGATCTAATCTTCAACCTGGTGGGAACACTTGAAGCTGCTCAGGTGAGTCTGCCCCGCCCCCCCACGCCTCCTCAGACTGACTTCTGCTGTACTGGAACAGGAGGGGGGTCAGGAGGTCGTGGTGGTCTTGCTCTGGGTGTCCCAGCTGACAGGATCGACTTCCATCTGCGTGTTCATGTGAACGTGTCTGGAAACTCCTGAAAGCCTAGTTCCTTTGTCTGGATTGGTGAAAAACGGTGAAATACCTAAAACAGGCATTGCCCCCCACCACTTCCATCCGTCCATCAAACGGATTCACCCCACAATGCAGTTCGGCGCTCCAACCTTCAGCCTGTGTTCATGAAAACGTGGACGGCACATGAGGGCAGATTCCAGTAGCCAGTGTTGCTGGTTCAAACATGAGTGGGGGGGGGGCAGATGATGACGGTGAATCTGTCAGTCACTCTTCATCTTCTTCATCGTCACAGGACGCTGCCTTCAACAAAACCAGCAGGAGTCTGCAGGAGCTGCAGCAGAAGGAGCTGGGAGTCAAACCGGAGTTCAGGTCAGAGCTGCACCGCTCAGCAGAGAGCCGTCCTCCCCACCTGTGTGGGGGGGCTGTGACTAAAAGAGGCTTCCCTGAAGCTGCGTTCACACTGAAGGCCATTCATTGACGTCGGTTTCAATGTTAAATGCATGTACACATGTCATGGGGGCTCCTGCGGCGTGCTTTGAGGCAGCGGCCCGTTTGCATGGGGGCCCAGCCCAGCAACCATTCACACACGCCGAGAACTTTGGCAAAGAATTTGCTCTGCTTCAGCCAATCAGGGCCTCCGCTTTGGCCTGTGACATGTTGATGAGTCCAGATCCACCATGGAGGGAAGCTGAACTTGATATTTCCTTATTTGCATCAGGACAATAATAAAAAGGTTCTCTAATTGTATTTGTGTTTTTGTCTTTTCCCTCCTCGGCTTAATGTGGGGCAGACAGCGAGTCGCAGTAGATGGTGAACCTCCCCACACTGAGGGAGTCATGAATGATGTCATGACCCCAGACATGGAGGCGTGGTTACCCATGCTTTTGTAGAGAAACTAATAAACCTGAGCTCTGAATGACATGCGTGTCCAGATATGAGGGGAACAGCTCATCACCATCAGCAGGAGCTCAGACTCTACAGTTCAAGCAGAGAAACAGTCACGTACAAACGGCAGCACCTCTGCTGGCCTCTAGAATCTTTCAGATGAAACATTAAAAGTCTGTTTCAGTCAGTTCTTAGAGCCCCCCCCCCCCCCCCACACACACCTCCCTGACCCGTCCTCTGGGCCTTGTCTGCAGCATGAACCTGTCTCGTGCAAAGAGAGAGCTGAGTCAGCTCAACCAGCAGACGGCGCCGCTCCTGAAGCTGCTGTGCCTGCGCAGGGTTGTGCTGACGGCCACGCAGACCCCCAGGTGCACAGGTCAGTACGACCCCCCCAGCAGGTGACAAGCAGAAAATATCCTTTTAAACAACGACGGAGCCACTTGACTGCCTCTCCGTCTGCAGGCAGCATGGAGGCGGTGAGCGCCGACGACCTGCTCTCCGTCGTCCTGTACCTGCTGGTGAAGACGGAAATCCCAAACTGGTGAGTTTCCAGAACAGAGAGCAATGCTGACGGCAGCATGCCCCCCGCCCTGAACACTTACCCCACCAGTGCAGGCATCAGTGTCATCCATTGATCAGAGTCCATCTTTCATACAAGATGTTCCATCAGTTCATGATTCATGAGGATTTAGGAGAAGTTGGAACATTTCATTTAACTGTTCATTTTATAAAGTGACAATCCATCATTTTATAAAAGTTGCACATTTTTTTGTATCTTTAAAACCTTTTTTAGAGAAAGTTAGTTTGAAAGGCGTCATTTAGAAAATGAAATCAACTACAGGAACAGTGAGAATCCTCCTGATTCCATGTTATTGGAACATGCCGGAGGGATTTCCCAGCAGTACTCCCACAGACTGGAAGAAGCTTCAGAAGAACCTCTGCTGCAGGACAGACACTGAAGCCCATCAGAACCACAAGCCCACCATGACAGGAACACCTCTGCCCTCCAGTTTGAAACATGAGAAACTCCATGTGAAAATACTTCACTCATTCATTCTTGAAAGAAACGTTAGGAGTGAGTGTCCATGTTCTGGGTCGTCCTGATCATTTTTGTCCTTTGTCCCAAACTATGTTTCATGGAGAAAAGTTCTGCTGCCGATAAACCCAAAAGCACAGAAATATTCCCACACAGCTGCTGATGAGAACAACCTGGGAGGGGGGGCTTCCTCCCCAGCTTCAGTTTGACCTGCTGAGCATGCTGGGAAAGAGGACACATTTCACCCAACCGTGAAACATTTCTGAAACACTTCTAGGGGTCACCTCAGAAAATCTTCTGTCCCCATCTAACCTTGCTCCTCTTCCTCTCACACCCCCCCCCCCCCCCCCCCCCATGTCCTCCTCTGAACCTCCTCTTTGGTCTTCCTCTAGTCCTCTGTCCTTCAACCTCAGCATCCTTTTACCAGCATCTTCTCTGTTCCTCCTGTCTAAACTGTCTCAGGACTCCAGACTAACTTTTTTCACTAGAATATGTAGGGGCGCATACCATAAATCAACATGCAAACCAAATCTACTCATTTCCACTGTATTACTAATAAATACTTAATAACAGATGCAGAAATTACAATGTGCTGTTTTAAATTCAGTGTCACATTTTATTCTGCACTTTTGAAGATGCAACAACAGCTAAACTGACAGAACCATCACTGTCATGACAATACAAATAGTAAAGAAAACGGATGGAAATTTATCTTTGTGACACCAAATAGGTGCAGCCAAGATGCACAGTAGGCGTGTTTGAGATCACCCAGGTGGACGAAAGGCTCCGCAGATCACCTGGTGAGTGACGTATGATTTTGTTTTTGCTCCAACATCACCTGTCAATCATCACAACAATATCACCAGAAAGGGGCGGAGCAAGGCCCCAACCTGAGCGAACGCAGCTGGAAACTTAGTACTGAACTGATGGCAAGCCGCCCAATGACTACTAAACAGTGCATTATGGGAAATGTGTCCTGATGGTTTTTGTAGTTGAGTGATCAATTAAAAATAATTTCAAATACCTATTGATTAAAAAGGCTACATACATTACAAAATATTGAAATAAATATTAAAGATATAACAACACAGATCACACTAAGGGGGGGAGAAACACTAAAACTAACTTGAATGTTAATGTTCCTGTTCTCCTTCAGTCTCGCTGCAGCTTCGCCTTCACCCCCCACCCCCCCACACCCCACCCCCGGCCTGGTTCATCTCAAACACGTCTATCGTTGCATTTTCTCCACGTGTTTTTAGTTTGTCTCAGACTAAATCTTGTTGTTTCTCACTCGTGTTTAATGTTAAAGCCCCGTTAGCTGTCACGCATGTAGCTGTGGGACATTTGTTCTCCTCAGCGACCCACCTCCTGCAGGATCGGTGAGCTGCAGTGACAGCCGTGCATGACAACCGTTTGGTCGGGGTTGATGCGCCGCCGCGCGCCTAACCGTAACCATGACCTTAACCCTCCTCCGGGTCTGTGTGACCCAGAGAAAAGTTAAGCCCTGACTGCATGTATGTAGAAAATTACGAGCGAATAAATACGTTCTAAAAAGGAAAGTAAGGAACACCTTAATGTGGTCCAGGGAGGGGGCTGTCAGGTTTCCTGTCTTAAATGTTCTGCAATGTCCCGCCCCCAAGAGCCATATACCCCACTGTGATTGGTTGCTTTGTCAGTTCCGCACACGACAATGAAAAAGTGTCATTCATACAGACTTGTGGGACGCACTAACATTAAACTTTCATATTAAGGCGGGGGCCGCAAAATATCATCTTGGGAGACCGCAAATAGCCGCGAGTTTGAGACCCCTGCTGTAGTTCTGTCACTGGTACACTAGCCGCAGGTCGGAAGAACGAA
>CM043711.1:2180421-2309855 GCA_023969325.1 Oryzias curvinotus
AAGGAAGTTGACAGTCTGTCGTCCTAATGGTTCATTTGAACAGTGAGCCAAAGAAAATCAAGAATCCACTTTAAAGCGCTTATATAAATTAGGCACAATTAATCGCAAATTTATTGTTATCGCGATTTCATTCAGTCCAATATCCATATTGCAAAAATCAGCGACAATCGCTATAAATGGTAAACCTTAAATGTGCTAAAACAATCTTATGGCAGCTTGAAGTATTTAACAAATGGAATAATCCCTTCATGCATTTGACCAACCAGATGGAGCCCTTTATGTTAGATGTTGCTCTCCTAATTAGACGAGGGTCATTCGGAGGATCATTTAAGGTATTTTGACTCTTATTTAGTTTAAACTTTGGCAGTGAATGGAAGTGATTTAGTTGTTTTGCTATTTGTTCATTTATTGCAAGTTATATTGTCATCGCAATATTGATCACTAATATCACAGTTTTCCTCATATCGAGCAGCCCCACTATAAATGAAAGATTTAGTACTCTGTGATAAAACCCTATTATGAGCTCAGAGGTCAGGTATGGTGGCTGTTGCTTAGCAACTCTGAGCTTCAGCTCTCTCCAAAGGTTTTCCATAGGTTGAGGTCCAGAGACCAACTGGGCCGCTCCAGAACCTTGATATGCTGCTTCTTAAACTGTCATTGGTTGTCTTGGCTGTAGGTTTTGGCTTATTATCGTGCTGGAAGATCCATCCACCAACCGTTTTAAGCCGCCTGGTTTAAGGAGGGAAGGAGGTTCTTACTAAGGTTTTGGGGCTACATGGCTCCGCCCATCGTCCTATCCACATGGTGAAGTAGATCACTGCAGTTAAACATCCCCAAAGGAAGATGTTTCCACCTCCATGTTCAATGCTGGGAATGATGTTTTAGGATCATGGGCAGCATTTCTTTTCCTCCAAACATGAAGTGCTCCAGGTTGGTCTCATCTGACCACATGACCTCCCAATCCCTCTCTAAATCATGAAGGTGTTCTGTGGGAAACTTCAGGCGGGTCTGCAGCCGTCTAAAGCAGCACATTTGGAGTCCGACTGATTCTGTGGACAGGTGTCTTTTATACAGTGAGGCACATAAGTATTTGAACACTGTGATTTTGGAAGTTCTCCAACTTAGAAATCAGGGAGGTTGAGGTCTGGAGTCTGTCGATGCCACTCCAGAACCTTGATCTGCTCCTTTGTTCTCTTGGCTGTTTGCTTCGGGTCATCGTCATCTTAGAAACGTTCACATGGGTCACACTTTCAGTTGGAATAAATCATTCGCACAGTAGTGTTTGAAATACCAGAAGGGAAAATTAGTTCCGCCGAGCGGCTACATACATAGATATCTGGCAGCTCAGTAATATACCAGATGATCTTCTAAACGTGCTTTTATTAATGTTATGGTTATTCTGAAGCGCCTGTTCGCTCATCATTTTAATTGTAATCCGTGTGGTCAGTGCTTTTTCTGTTGAAGAATGGAACTGGAAAGGAGACAGGGTTAGCAGTATGCTAACACAGGCTAACAACATTAGCTTTGATGAACATAAACTCATGCAGGAAACGCTGCAATCTGCATCCTGGCTGCACGAAAATGTCTGGGAATAACATCAGCCTTTATTTTGTCGGGACACAACTGGAAACACAAATCCAGGTGATTGTTTGAACAGTTTCTAAGGACTGAGCCACATTTCTGCTCTGAAAAGTTCACCCACAGACCCAAAGCCGCTGTGTGTGCTGGTGGTCCGAGCTCTGCGCGGAGGCACACTTTGGAAGCTCGTTCATGTAGAGCTGCAGGACGGATCACAGTCCAAAGTCTCCCACATGTAACAAAGCATCCTCCCTAAGCCTTTTATGATTATTTCAATGTTTTGTAATGTATGTACCCTTTTTTAATCAATAGGTATTTGAAATTATTTTAATTGATCACTCGACTACAAAAACCATCAGGACACATGTCCCATAATGCACTGTTTAGTAGTCATTGGGCGGCTTGCCGTCAGTGCAGAACTAAGTTTCCAGCTGCGTTCGCTCAGGTTGGGGCCTTGCTCCGCCCCTTTCTGGTGATATTTTTTAGATGATTGACAGGTGATGTTGGAGCAAAAACAAAAACATACGTCACTCAGCTGGGGCCTCGTTTATAAAACCTTGCGTAGGATTTGCATCAGAAGTGGCGTACGGATGAAACATAGGACGTGCGTACGCACAGAAATATTCAGATTTATAAAACCGTGCGCACGCACATCCTACGCATCTTTCCCTTAATAAATCACAACCAATTCTAAATGCTGCGCAGCTTTTGCGGCTTTATGACACGCCCATAGTTGCCCATAAATAGTCCGTGAAACGCCCACAAATGAATATTCAGTGATAGTGAAACCATGGCAAACACAGAGAGGAAATCAAAAAAACGTAACTTCACTCAATGTGAAGTAGAAGGTATCGTTGGCGAGGTGGAAAAGAGGAGAAACATGTTGTTTGGAGGGCACAGTGTGGGAATTACTAATGCCAAAAAGACACGTGAGTGGCAAACGGTGGCAGACGCTGTAAATGCTGTAGCCTCACAACCTCAGACCGTGGCCGAAGTAAAAAAGAAATGGTCGGACATCAAAGTCGAGGCAGAAAAACGTCTGGCGCTGCATCGTCAGAGTGTGTCTGCCACGGGGGGGGGACAGGGGACACCGGAGCTGACCCCTCTTGATGAGAGAGTGGCGGCAATTATTGGGGAATCCCTTTTACGTGGAGTGGTGACTGGGGGGGGAGGGGGGGGACACGACGCGCCAGATGCACCGGGTGACCCCCCCCCAAAAGCTCCAACAGGACGGCTGGAGGAAGTGGGAACCGGCTCATAAGCCACTGGTCCTCGTTTGCCAGCAAGTCTTCTTGCTGTCTAAAGATGCGTTCACTCCCAATTCTTCCATTTGCCACATCTTCTAAGATCCAAGATCAGCCATTGTGGTCATTACGCATTGTGATGGGGCATTTTATTTCCATCCATTTAACTGCATCTGACAAGCTACAGATGTGGGTAATAATCCACGTGGAAATGGGAAATTGTTCATCAAATGTCATTTCTTGTTGCTTTCTGAATGGTTGAGACATACGCCATACATTGTTTTATCACAAAGAAAACAAACTAAAGGCATATGCATGAATACCATAATTCTGTAGCTTATGAAGAAATGTTTTACTATGAAAACAACTTTCCCCAGTGGACAATTAATACGTCTGTCTGTCTGTCTGTCTGTCTGTCTGTCTGTCTGTCTGTCTGTCTGTCTGTCTGTCTGTCTGTCTGTCTGTCTGTCTGTCTGTCTGTCTGATTCACATGCATCTGGCGGCGCGTGCACACGCAGCGGCTCTATCGGCTTTATTGTTTTTAAAAGAATGTATTTTTAAGTCATTTATTTATTATTTTCTATGCTGCTTGCACTGTGGGGTGAGAGGAAAGCTATTTCATCTGTGCTGTATGTCTTACAGATGCAGCATATTTGACAATAAAGCTGACTTTGACTTTGACTTTGACTATATCTGCTCCTCCAGACGGACACATTGACGAGAATATCAGTTTTGTACATTATTTCGTTCTGTTAACTATATTATTTATGAGGATGAATTGCACAACATGCCAATATTACAGAACATATTTCACTTTTCTTTTTGCAAATATGTGTTCATTTGAATTTCTGTTGTAATTTTCATTTGATTGTTTTGTTTGTTTCACTGCTGATCGATCAAACTGGTGTTCATGTAGCTGTTATTGTGAGACTTGCTTTGTGAAGTCTTCATGTTATTTATGAGGCAGTATTGTCATTTTCACTTTCACGTGTTTCTTCCATCTGCCGACGGTGTCGCCGTTTCTCATTTCACCCGTTTTTGTGCGTACGCCTGGGTCAGAGCTTGATGAAGGACCGCACATTTTCCACTCAAGTTTGCTTTTTATAAATATCAACTATTGCGTAGAGAGTGGCGTACGCCTTCTTTTGTGCGTACAAAACATTTATGAGTGAGGCCCCAGGTGATCTGTGCAGCGTTGCGTCCACCTGGGTGATCTCAAACACGCTTATTGTGCATCTGGGCTGCACATATTTGGTGTCACCAACATGAATTTCCATCAGCTTTTTATAATAATATAGGAGTGGATGACCGGCTGCTCTACAACAACTGGTGACCGGGGTTTAAATGTGCAAAAAGTCATAAGAAAGAAAATCCAACAATGGTTACTGAATGTTGTTTCTCCTTTACTAATTTGTGTTTTAATAAGAAAACTTTAAAAAAAAAATCCACACAGATTCAAAATAGGGAGCACATCCTCTCTGACGTCTCCTCCTTAAATGTCAATCAGTCCAAGTTCAGTCCAGATTTCCTGTCAATCATCTTCATCACACTGAGGGTCTCAGCTGTTTGGGAGGAAGTGCTGCTAAGTGTCCATCAGTGAGAAGACTAGAGAACCGTGTTCAGAAGAACCATTGATGGATTTACAGAACTGTAGAATTAGAATCTTCTTTAGTGTTTGATGGCTATAATTCAACAGTTGAACTGAACTGTGTTGATAAATCAGAAAACTGCAGATATAGAAGACTAATTAAAAAAAAAGTGTTACTGATTTATTTACTTATTGATTTTTTATTTACATATTTTACTTGAATGAAAGTTTTTTGAGTACATTTTGTACAGAAAACAGTTACTAATAGAGTATAGTTAATAGTACATGTTCCATACACATTTACTGGCTCTCAGACACTCACTAGTTGCGTTGAAGTTGCTGCCCTCCCTCATCTAGGCCCCGCCTTCAGTGGCCCCCAGGTAAATTGAGTTTGAGACCCCTGGTTTATAGAGTTAAGAAAAGGATCAATCTCGTCCTCAGTCCCACCAGGTACTTTGGAGTATACGTTTTTTAAAAATGCTTCAAACGCCTCATGCATCTCACTTAGCTTAGTCATAATGTTTCCAGTTTCTGGATGTTTGATTTTGCTTACAGTGCTGTCAGCAATTTTCCACCACAAATCAATAGACCTTGGGTTTCTGTTACCATTATATCAATAATTCTTTTAAAGAAACTCAAGTCACTTCCTGGTGGTGCATATACATTCATGAATGTCATTAAATTACCGTCTATCATTGCCCGGACCAAAACAAACCTACCTTCTTTATCCTTAATCTAAAAAGTCCTTTTTTTTCCATTCATTTTCTCTTCTGTTTATTCCCTTTTGGGGTCACGGGCTGCTGGAGCCTATCCTGGCCACTTATGGGTGAAGGCAGGGGACGCCCTGGACAGGTCGCCAGTCTGTCACAGGGTAGAGTGTCCTCAATCACACAGCCATTCACTCTCACAGTCACACCTAGGGACAATTTAGAGTTGCCTATGAAGCATGTTTTTGGACGGTGGGAGGAAGCCGGAGAGAACCCACGCATACACGGGGAGAACATGCAAACCCCACACAGAAAGGCCCCCCATTGATGTTTTTCATGTTTTTCAAGCCGGGACTTAAACCGGGGGCCTTCTTGCTGTGAGGCAAGAGCGCTAACCACTGCTCCACCATACAGCCTCAAAAGACTTTTCAAAATTCAAATTTTTGGAGATTAAAATAGCCTCGCCTACAGCCAGATTTGTATGAGTTGAAAAACCTATTGGTATAGCCCATTTTCTTTAGATTTTCATGTTCCTCATCATTTAAGTGAGTTTCTTGTAAATACACTCGTGCTTGTTCTTTCTTCATCTTAGTTAGCACTCTGCTACGCTTAATAGGATTTGTGAGTCCATTGACATTAAAAGAAATAACTTTAATACCTTTTGTCAGTCTGGGAAAAAATTGCACATTTGAAAATATAGATATCTTCTTGGCTGCTCAGCTCCCTTAGTGAACAAGAACAAAGAACAGTAGTAACAAAAAAAGCAAAAAAGTAAAGAACGTGATTCCAGGGTTGGGGTCGTTCCTGTCAGACCCTGACACGGATGTAGTTCAAGTCCTACCAACAGGGGGAGACCCTTCCTCCTGGGATAAGGGCCCCTGATTATGTTCTTAATACTCTGTTCTCTGTCGTCTCTCTTCTTTCTTACATTCAACTGTTAGGGCAAAAGTACTCACAGACTTCAATAGGACACTTTGTCCTCACTGATCCTCTGCAGAAAGGGGGGGGCCTCCTAAAAGCTCGAAGCTTCTGGAGGATGATTTCCTCTGGCTGCTGCTGCTGTGTTCCCATCATCTCCCAGGCTGTTCGGGACAGCTGCTCCGTCAGGGTTTCCCTCGGTGTAACATCGCTGACCTGGAAGCCTCTGGTTCTCATGTCTGTGGTAGAGTAGAGCACAGTTCCATCCTGGTAGAAGACCCTCAGTTTGGCTGGATATGGCGTCTGGAATCTGATGTTTTGTTGTTTTAAAGCTTTTTTTGCTTCCGTTTCTGTAGAATGGCTGGCTGGGGCATAATCCTGGTCAATATATGTTCTCCTTCCGTTCAGAAGAACAGTCTTTTCTGCCCAGGCTTTGTGTAAAACTTCTTCTTTAGTGGTGAAGCTGGCAAACCTTATCAGTATCGAGCGTGGAGTTTCTGTTCTGCTCCTCTTTGCACCCAGGGCCTGATGTGATCTTTCAATGCCCAGATTGGTGTCTGGAGGGAAATTTAAATGGTCTTTTAGTGTTTTTTCCACAAATTCCTGCATGGAGGGTCCCTCCACTTCCTCAGGAACATTGTAGAGTCTTAAATTCTTTCTCCTGGCCCGACTCTCCTGATCCACCAGTTTCTCTTCCTGTTTGCCAACAGTCTTTAGTATCTTTAGCGTTACATGCTCCACGTTTTGTACCCGGTCTTCCACTTTGTCAATTTGGGTTTAAGGTTCAGCTATTTTATTTTTGATAGTACTAGATCAGACTTGAAGTCTGAAATCGCGTATTTCTCCGAGTATTGTGGCTAAAGCTGAGCCGGGCCCTTCCTCCAGGTTAGCCATAGCGTTAGCTTCTTGTTGTTGTTGTGTTGGTGGTGCCGCCGTGGCGTTTTCCTCATTTGTATGTTCCCCTGTGGGGCCTTTCTGCTTTTCTCTTTTCCCCATGTTCACCCCGCTTATTCCTATGCTATTTTCAGACTTTTTCTTAGAAGAATCTGGTGATTTTACAGGAAAAGATCAAATAGAGAGAGCTACTGCGTTAAGCTGCCATTTGCTAGAGTGACGTCACCGGAACCCCGTAGCTCCTCTCTTGTGTTCATTTTTGGGATTGTCAGATGTAAAATATTCAGTCTGTATAAAATTAGAAAAACCTTTTTAATGTGAAATACATTTTATTTTAGATCCATTGGCCTCTGTGAATGAATGCATAATAATAAGTGTTTAGGCTGCTATGTCGGTCGAGGCTTTTTTTTCTAACTGAGATAAAAAAAGAACTACAGAAAACAAACTGACCGTAGGTTATGTTGCTTTTATGTTACGGTCCGGCCCACTTGAGATCAGACGGGTTGAAAGGGGCCCCTGAACCAAAAGTTTGACACCCCTGCTCTAAATGATCATTGCTAAACTTTAGACGGGCCTGGACATGTGCTGGTTAAAGCAGGGGAATCGTCCGTGCCATGCATGACGTCTTAGTGTGTTACCAACAGTAACCTTGGAAACGGGGTCCCAGGTCTTTCCAGAGAAAGTGATTCTGATCATTTGAATGGGTGAGAGAATACTTTTGGTAATATAATGTATCCGCTTTACATTCAGGCGAAAGAGACGAGCAAGTGTTGGGAAACATGTAGTCAGTCAGAGACTCCGCCTTCTTTACTCACATTAGATTGTTCTCTGTAACACAAGGGTGGAGGTGATGGAGAAGACCAGTTCCCAATGGCTCCAGGTTTAAAGAAGGAGCCTCTCTTTGCTTCAAGGCTTGACATCGGAGATCTTTATTATCGCTGTGTCAGTCTGAATATTTGCTAGATCCTTTCTGGTGCTGCTGCGGTTTAAGGAATGGCTTCCAAACACAGTCCTCTAGGAATAAAAGAGCAGAACTCAGAGGCAGCAGTACAATCCAGTGATGTGGAAAACACGCTGCACCCACCCTAAAGCTCAGGCTGAGGAGCTGCGTTCATGTCAGTGAAGATTCCTGGACCTGCATGGTCCTCCAGGGACGTTGGGGAGACGTTCTGATCGTTTTCTGTGTTCCCTTTGGTACAGCTGCTGCTGCTGCACTACAAGGCGAATGCTGACGCTCAGGACAACAGTGGCAACGCGGCGCTGCACCTGGCCTGCATGTATGGACACGAAGACGTACGTCAGTGTGGGACCTCCTCCTCAGTTCAAGGCTTGTCCTTCTGTGGGTCATCAGTATTTGTTTAACATTGTCATTGTGGTGTTGCTCCCGGCTGCAGTGTGTGAAGGCCTTGATTTACTACGACGTACAGACGTGCCACCTGGACTTGCAGAACGATAAAGGTGACACGGCGCTGCACCTGGCCGCACGCTGGGGTTATGAGGGAATCATCCTGGTTCTCCTGGAAAACGGGGCCAACACGCACATCCTCAACAAGAACAAGGAGTCCCCGCTGCAGTGCGCCCTCAACTCCAAGGTCAGCAGCAGAGCAGGCTGACGCCATGCGTCCAGTCCACTGATGAATGATTGACAGCAGGGATATCTAGCTCTCAAAGAGGCAAAAACTAAATGATGGGTAATACTATGTAGAATTCTTCCAGAAGTTGTTTCCAGTTTAGCCCAGATCCGTTTAAAAGTGAATTTCAGTCACCAACAAACTAGATGGAAGAGTTGTTGGTGTAATCCCCTCCCTGAGTGTGAGAGACAGGAACCTCTGAACCAGAACCTGGCTCTCACACTCAGCAGAGGCCGGACTGCACTGGAATAGAAGGTAAACTGACCCTTGTTTCAAGAAAATGTGTCTTATTTTCAGTCTTCCTGGAAAAATAATGTCATCAGGAAAGTTTTTCAATAGCAAAATAATTTCAAATAAAGATTATTGGTCAGAGCGTTTTCTTACCCCAGGGGCAGAAATATTTGCTCATTTACAAATTCTGCCGACGGGGTGAGAGTTTTTACCTTCTTTCTAAGGGGCCTGTTTTTGTTGCCTGTCAGTCCGTCAGCACGCTCAGGTGATGACGTCTGGCTTTGTAGATCAGGGACGTGTGGTCAGGTGAGGCGAGGGAGGCAGAGCCTCACCTGTCATAATCCTGATAAAATAGAAAAAGGTAAATGAAGTAAATATTGTTTTCCACTGATCTGTGTTAAATATATATTTTCAGTCAACTCAACCCGTTTTCCACAGTTTCTGAGGTTAAAATCGTCAATTAGAGTGTTGATCACAGACGGAGCTGAATCTCTGGGTGAGACTCTGGAGCTGCTGTGCCTCATGTCTGACTGCAGGACTCAATGCTAACAGAGACTAAACCCTGCTGTGGAGGTGAGGCAGCCTCACCAGCAGGGGGCAGACGTGAGCTGACAGCTGCTTTGTAGCTACACTGCTGCCGTAGAAATGGTCTGTCTCCATTGAGAGGAGAAACTCATAAACTAAAGGAAATGAGAAAAACTTTTCCAACAGATCATAGAGATTTTAGTGGAGAAGGATCCACACATGGACTCAAAAAGTAAGGCCAAACACGTCTTTAATGTTTGTTTTTTAAATAACATAGGAGTAAGTGGTTAAAAATGTAATTAAATTATTAAATTATTGTATTTTTATGATCATTTTCACAGACTATATTTAATAACTTATTAAAGCTCCAGAATTTGAAGTTGGAAAAATACCAGAAATAGTTACTGAGGCTCAAATGTGAGCTGAACACATCTGTATACTTTCATTTGTTTACAGTATATATGAATAATTTACACACAAGAGGAGTGTTCTATCCATGTCAATAAAGAAATATTTTCTGTAGGACAAATATGTTCTGGTGTGTATTTTATAAGCTGTTAGCTGCTGTGAAATATTCAGTTCTTTCATTGTAAATCTGACTCCAGAGGAGTCGGTGCTTCACCACACGTCACTGCTGTAGACCAGTCCAGGCAGAAGGCGGTGCTTCTCATGGCGGGGTTCTCCTCTGTTTCAGGTTCTCACGTTGCTGCAGTCCATTCAAAACGAGCATCAGCGCCTCGGTCTGGATGTAAGTGCACGCTCACGACGGCACTCTGCTTGAAGTCCCACTCCCATCGTCTTTTGGTCTGTTTTCAGATCCACTGTTAGACACTAAAGTATCAAACCCCTGATAGACCTGCTGTTTTTTGGAGGTTGGCGTCAATTAGATTTCAGCAGCTACTGGAAGATGTAAAGTAATTTTCCTGTGTCCTCCATCGTGAGAAAAAGGCCACAAGAACATGTTAAAAACACAGAAGCAGCATTTTCATCAAAGCTGCAAACATCATGGGATGTGACTGGTGTCACGCTGATGCACAGCTCTCCAGGTCAGATGTCAGATTCCTGCATCGGTTCAGGCAGCAGCAGCTCACTCGCTCTTCTGGTGATCAATTAAGGCGTTCCATGATGGGGGGCGGGGGTGTTCTTCTGAGGTCCCAAAAATCAGATGCTATTTTTTGATGACCCAGTGTCCCCCCCCCCCAGTCTCCCAGTTACTCCCCCCTGGCCTCGGACAGCAGCAGCCGGCGCTCCTCCGTCTCCAGCACGTTGTCTCTAGGGTCAGAGGTCAAACCAGAGATGGAGCGCGTCAGTCACAGAGAGGTGGGCCACAGACCCCCCCACAGACCCCCCCACACTTGCTGTTTGTCCTTCTGAACCACAGCCTGTTTGACGTTTGTTCACAGATGGAGAAGCTGCTGCTGGCCGTCGCCGACGGAGACGTGGAGATGGTGAGTCCCAGACCCGGTCTGGTCTCCAGCCCCACCCCTACCCCCACCCGGAACAAAAGGCAACATTCTTAGCGGCTGGGTGTATTTCAGGTGCGCTACCTGCTGGAATGGGCCGATGAGGAAGAGGAGGATGAGCTGCTGCGGGGTGAGGCACCGCTCTGCCACCCGCTGTGTCAGTGCCCTACCTGCGCTCCTTCTCAGAGGGTCAGTGAATGCCATGGTGGTTGGGGAGGGGGCGGGGCTTCAACACCCATAACTGCCATAACATTGGTTGTTGAACATTATGTAAATAAATAGCTAAGATTAACTTTGATCTCCAAGAACACTCACTGAGTTTCATTTAAAGACAGAAGCAAAAGAAGGCATAAAGATCCAGTATTTCTGTCAGGACCCCCACCCTCACAGACACACATGCATGTGTTCTAGAAAGCCTGGAGGTTGTGAAGCAAGTATACTCTGCTTGATTTAATTTGATTGCTTGTTTTAGTCATGTAAGTTCCACCAAAATGCTGCGTAAAAGTCCAACAGATCATGAAATCCAGGTTCATTGTTCCAGGAGTGAACAGATTCAGAATCCCACAGTAAAGTGTAAAGTAAAGTCCGTTTTCATGCTCCTTCATTCATTCAGTGGGTTAACTCGCACACAGTGGGGTGTCTAGTCATGTATGTTGTAGAAGCTTTTTAATGCTTTTTTTTCAGCTTCAAAGAAATGAGTAAAAGCTTCACAGATCCATGACCTTCTTATAAGCATATAAAACATATCCCTGTCAATCATTTACTACACATAGATTGGATCATTTGATATCAGCTGATGCAGTGGATACAGTCTATTCATTAAAGTCTTCAGAAACCACAACCTGTGAGATGATGAGCTTCCACTGTGAACTTTGTAACGCTGATGCACAGTGTGGGGTTTTCCTCCTGCGTCTGTTGCCTCTGCAGCTGTCGGTGCAGCAGGCAGGAGCTCTGGGCGTCAACAGCTGCAATGCCGATGGTTTCACGCCGCTGCATGTTGCTGCCCTGCATGGCCGCTCGGCCTTGGCCGCCCTGCTCATTCGCCGTGGCGCCGACATCAACGCCCGCACCAACCAGAGCGCCACACCGCTTCACCTCGCCAGCCAGAACGGTCACCTTCAGGTACGCTCATTCTTCAAAATCTTTTTCGGTCTGACTAACAAGCAGACTCAAACAGGACCTAGTTTCTGCAGAACAGCAGGAGTTTGTTAGAAATTCACCTCTGAGTTGTGGGCAGGGTTGTTGGTGTGGAGCAAGCCTTTGTCCACTACCTGTATGTGAGAGCTCTCTGTTTACACGCTCACACCCCCAACCTACATTCATCCATTCATCTTCTATTCCGTTTTTTCCCTTTCGGGTTCACTGGGCTGCTGGAGCCTATCCCGGCCACTTGTGAGTGAAGGCAGGGGGCACCCTGGACAGGTCGCCAGTCTGTCACAGGGCCACAATCACACTCACACCTATGGACACTGTAGACCAGGGGTCAGGAACCTATGGCTCATGAGCCATATGTGGCTCTTTTGATGGTCACATGTGGCTCACAGACAAATCTTAAATTATACTTTTTTTTCATTAGACCAGTCCTTCTCGGGGGCGATGCGATGCCAGAGGGGGGGGGGGGCAGTAGTAGCGGTGCTTGGAGAAAGAAATCTGCACCACTATCAGTTTACTATGTAAGGGTTAATGGCCGACGAAGTGTGCGGTTATTACTTTTTAACGCACGACGTGGAAGCCTGAACCGTCCTCCGCTTCGCGTCGGACGGTTGCTTCCGCGAAGTGCTTTATAAAGTAATAACCGCACACTTCGAAGGCCATTAACCCGCTTATACCATGGTCACCTACAAAAGCAATACATATTAACCAGGTTTTAGTCCTTAATTCTTGTTTTTTTTTATTTGGATCGCTTTTCTCACAAAAATCGGACTATATGTTACATATAGTCCGCGTCGCGCAGCACCACCGCTGCAGTCAAGATTCGGTGATATATATATGCTCTGATCGTCCCGATGGGTTGAATAAAGCATCAATTCAGAGGGAAAGTTAATCGCTTACCGCTTGTTTTTGCTCAGATGATGACGCAAAAGGTTGTTTTACAGAAGCCGGCGCAGTGATACAAAACATTTAAGCTAGCCGACCGGAACTTCTTTTTTCACCGTGCGGTTATCATTTTTTAATGCATACCCAGCAGCCAATCAGAATCGAGTATTCACCCGGACCATGGTATAATATCTATTATATCACAGAGTTTGTACCAGCCTGAAACCTGTGAACTGCCGTCCCAGCAGCTGCGCGTTCCCGTCTCTGAGAAAGAGCTGCAGTTGCAGGACGGGATATGAGGAAGAAGGGGGGGGGGCACAGGCAGCAGGTGAATCGTGCAGGGATTGTAAAGAGATTCAAGAGATTCAAAGAGTTTTATTATCATATGCACAGTAAAGAAACGGGTTTCCCTGTACAATGAAATTCTTTCTTTGCTGCCTGCTCCGAATGCCAAAAGGAAAATTCACACACAACATACACACAAAACACAAGATGTCGGGTGGCAATACTAAAGTGCAAGTGACAGTAACAGTAGCGGACAGTGAGGATGTGCAAAGGTGCAGTTTGTAGTTTCAGACTCCTGTCAGCTGTTAAGGAGTCTGATGGCAGAGGGGCAGAAAGAGTTTTTGAGTCTGGTGGTCCTACACTTCACACTCCTGTACCTCCGTCCTGAGGGGAGGAGAGTGAACAGTCCTCGTTGCGGGTGGGTGGGGTCCTTGACAATGGAGGCAGCTCTCCTGCAGACCCTGCGTTTGTATATGCTCTGCAGCGAGGGCAGAGGAGTCCTGGTGATCTTGGACGCAGTCTTCACTACTCTCTGCAGGCGTTTGCGGTCCATGGCGGTAGAGCTGCCGTACCACACTGTGATGCAGCTGGTCAGAACGGACTCAACCATGCAGCTGGAGAAGTTACTGAGGATCTTTGGGGACATGCCGAACCTCCTCAACCTCCTCAGAAAGTACAGCCACTGATGAGCTTTCTTCACCAGCTGTGATGTTTAGTGTCCAGGTGAGGTCCTGGCTGAGGTGGACCCCCAGATATCTGAAGCTGCTCACCCTCTCCACTTCCAGACCCTGGATAAGAAGCGGCTGATGAGGGTTCCTCCTCTCCTTCCTCATGTCCACTATCATCTCCTTTGTCTTGGCTGTGTTGAGGGTGAGGTTGTTGTCCTCACACCATGTCACCAGACTGGCCACCTCCCTCCTGTAGGCTGCTTCGTCCCCGCCAGTGATGCGTCCTATCACAGCGGTGTCATCAGCGAACTTCAGGATGATGTTGTCCTTATGAGAGGCTGCACAGTCGTGGGTGAACAGGGTGTAGAGGATGGGGCCGAGAACACAGCCCTGTGGTGTGCCAATGTCCGTGATGATGCTGGCTGAAGTCCTGTTCCCTATTCTGACAGACTGAGGCCTGCCAGTCAAAAAGTCCAGGAGCCAGTCACAGATGATGGGGTGTATTCCAAGGGAGAACAGTTTGTGGGCGAGTTTGTGGGGAACAACCGTGTTGAATGCAGAACTGTAGTCAATAAAGAGCATCCTGATGTAGGAGTCTTTATTCTCCAGGTGAGAGGGGGGGGGGTGTGCAGTGCTGCAGCAATGGCGTCCGAGGTGGACCTGTTGGGCCGGTATTCGTACTGCAGGGGGTCTAGTGTGTCTGGGATGCTGCTCTGAATGTGGGTCAGCATCACTCTCTCAAAGCACTTCATAATGATCGGAGTGAGTGCTACTGGTCTGTAGTCATTCAGGCAGGTGGGAGGGCTCTTCTTGGGGAGGGGGACAATGGTTGTGGTCTTGAAGCATGAGGGGACGACTCTCTGGCTGACGGAGAGGTTGAATATGGAGGTGAGAACGTCTGTCAGCTCGTTAGCACATGCTCTGAGGGCTCGTCCAGGAATGTTGTCCGGACCGGTCGCCTTGCGGGTGTTGATCCTCCTCAGAGCTTTGTTTACCTGGGCTGTTGAGACGACTGGTGGGGGTGAGGGGGGTGTAATGGTCCAAGAGTATAGCGGTCCCTCCGTGTGGGGGGTGGACGTCTCAAAGCGGGTGTAGAAGGCATTGAGTTCGTCGGGCAGGCTGTCTGCAGCACTGATGGTGCTGGTGCTGCTTCTGTAGTCTGTGATGTGCTGTAGGCCCCTCCACATGCGGCCAGAGTCAGCAGTAGAATAGAAGCCATCCAGCTTCTCTCTGTACTGCCTCTTTGCTGCTGTCATGGCCTTCCTCAGGCCGTACTTCGCAGCTTTGTACTCGGACTCATTACCAGATGTAAATGCAGTGGAGCGAGCACGCAGCATGCGACGTACATGGCCGTTTATCCAGGGCTTCTGGTTAGGAAACTTCCTGACTTGGATGGTGGGCACAATGTTCTCCACACAAGTGCTGATGTATCCAGTCACGTAGTCAGCATAATCATGTATGCTGACTGAAGAGTCCTCCAGAGTGGCTGCAGCTTTAAACACATCCCAGTCTGTTGTCATGAAGCAGTCCTGCAATTTGCTCTCAGTCTCAGGGGTCCAGAGCTGAACCTGTTTGGTGACTGGATTAGATTGTTTGAGTCTTTGTCTGTAGGCTGGGTACAGAAACAAAGAGATGTGGTCAGACTGTCCAAAGTGGGGGCGGGGGGCGGCCCTGTATGCACCCTTTATGTTGGTGTAAACGTGATCCAAGATGTTCTTGTCACGAGTGGGAATGTCAACATGCTGGTAATATCTGGGAAATATGGTCCGGAGATTGCACTGATTGAAGTCGCCCGCAGCAATAAAAACAGCATCAGGGTGAGCCGTCTCTAGAGCGCTGATGACGTCATGGAGCTTGCCGAGAGCCGCTGCAGAGTTGGCTCGCGGGGGAATGTAAACAGCAGCTAAAAACACGGCTGTAAACTCCCTTGGCAGGTAGTAGGGACGGCACTTTAGCAACAAAAACTCCACATCAGGCGAACAGTGCTGGTGGACAGTCTGTACGTCCCCACACCACGCGTTGTTGATAAACACACACACGCCGCCCCCCTTCGTTTTACCGGAGGCTGCTGTCCGGTCTCCCCGATGAATGGAGTGCGTCTGTAGCTGCAGAGCGGAATCTGGGACGTTTTCTGAGAGCCACGTTTCGGTGAAAATCAGAGCGCAGCACTCTCTTATTTCCCGCTGTGTCATCGTTCTGGCTCTTAGTTCGTCCAGTTTGTTGTCCAGAGACCGCACGTTAGCTAGCAGGAGGCTGGGTAGCGGTGGTCGAGTTGCACGGGCTTTTAGCCGAGCGTGGAGCCCCCCCCCTTCCCTCTCTTGCGGCGCCGTCTCTGAAGCACTCTCCTCTGGTCAGCTGGTTCACAGGAGGCCGACGCTCCGGGGGGCATCCCGATGGCTGTGGCGGCGGTGATCATTAGAGCGCACAATAAAGTGCAGGTCCGGAGAAACCTTAAAACCCACTGCCCGTCACTCACTGCAGTGTGAGTGTGTGTTTGTCTCCAGGTCTGCATGTGAGTCTTCCTCACATCTCCAGAACATTCAGACCTACGATCACGTTTAAAGTCTCAACGCCTGCATGAAGCTGAAACTCACCACGGATCAACCAGACTAGACCATCAGCAGAACCACCACCAGAAATACTCATCATTTATTAGCAACAGCATAACCATGTTATTACAAAGAATCCACAGACTTATTGGACTTTAAAAGTGTTGCTCATGTGATGTCACAGGCGCCAACGCAGCCTGACGGTGGGCTCATCTGTCAATGTCAGTCAGTTTCTCCTCTAATGGGCGGAAGTGTTTAAAGTCACTGAGCTCCAGTCCTCTTGACTCCACCTTCATCCCGATCACCAGCCAATCAGAACAAAGATGGCTGCTTTCAGAATGTGGGCGTTTTGCAGGAAGTTCCCATTCCTGTCTGTTCTCAGGTGGTCCGGCTTCTGCTGGAGTGCAATGCCAAGCTGAACAAGAAGGACTGCCACGGAAACACGCCTCTCATGCGCGCGTGCCTGTCTGGACACCTGGAGACGGTCAGCATGCTGCTGCAGGTAGGCGCTTTGAGGGGGGGGCAGCGTGGAAAGGCCAGTGTGTTCTGAAGCCTAACGTGTGCGCAGAGCAATGCCATGGTGGACACAACCAACCTGCAAGGAAACACCGCCCTCCACGAGGCGGTGCAGGGGGGGCACCTGGGACTCGTGGAGCTGCTGCTGAGGGGGGGCGCCTCCCCAGGCCTCAGGAACAGGCGGCAGAGGACCCCGCTGGACTGTGCCTACGAGCTCGGGGGAAAGGTGCGTGCCCTCTGCTGACGGCTGCAGCGGTTTGGGGGGGTTCTGACGTGTCCGTTCTGCAGAACACGGAGATCCTGAGAGCGCTGCAGGGGGCCTCCGGACTCCCCACTGATGCCGAACCCCTCAAGCTTCTGTCTGTCCCCAGAGGAACCCTGGGTAACAGAAACACACCGGTTTGGTCTTCGTCTGCTGTAGTCTTTAAGCTAACGGCCCCTCCCTCTGCAGCCCACTCCTTTGTGCAGCGTTTGAGGCTGCAGGATAACGGCAGGAAGCAGAAGCCGCCCCCCCCAGTAAACAGGTAGGTGTGAGAGGGCCCTCCGGTTGGAGCTGCCCCCGCCCGTTAACGTGTGGCCGTGCTGTGATTCAGGATGCAGCAGATGAGGAAAGGTTGGAGTGGACCCCCTCCCAGGAGTTCACCGCCCTTGTCCCAGGTACATCCGTCATCCTCCTCATTCTTTCAGGAAGGGGCTGGGGGGGTAGAGTCTCTAAAAATTCTACTTCAGTCAGAGAAGTTCAATCAAATAACAATGAGAAAGCTCGCAAAGGATTTCTTCAAAGAGGAAAAATAAAGTAGTGAGGAAAATACTGGTTAGAGATATTCTGCTGCAGAACATTCAGATCTAATGTGCCGTTATTTTTGGAATGTGTTTTTAGAAGATGAATATGTAAAGTCTTGCTTTTATTATAGAGTTAGCATCTGACTCTTTCTTGTTTCCAGTTGTGGTGAATTTCAAATGTTACTGTTCATTTTTACCATCACTGCTGCCTTGGCTAACAGCTGATCTGAGTTCAGATTTGTTCAGTACAGCCAACCGTAGCTAAGAGTGCTGGCTGTTCCTCTTTAATCTACTCAAGTAAACGTCAAAGTGTGCTGTCAAACTATAACCTAACTCTAACCACAAATGGGATTGTAGCGCCTGGCGCAGCCCCATCTGCTGGTGGAGGCAAGGTTTTGATGGTGTGGCAAAAATGATGATGAACCAATCAGGAACTGGTCTTCTGTAGTGACGTGTTGGTGATCAGCAGGTGAAGTTGACATGGAGGAAAAACGTCTCATTGGTGTCCTGTTGCTGTGGACTAATGCGGACAGCAAGTGGTCAAACTGGGTCACAGTAGCATGGCAATGATTTTGGACACGCCAACAGGAGTAGACAGAGGTGAGGCGGCAACGTATTTCTGGAAATCTGTTTGGTCTGAAGGAAGCATATGGAGGAGAATCTGTTAGTAAATGATATTGAGTAAATCTATGAAAATATGCAGATGAGGATGTAGGAAGACACGGCGTTGGGTTTGTGGGCTGGAAGCTCCACCATGCAGTTTGTTGTCAGCTGATAGATTTTCATTTAACATGCTTTATAGTCTGTCACACATTTTTGCCTCTAAAACCTTTATTCATGCTTTACATTAGAAGACGTGATACGTGGGTGGTCCCACTGCCACTGAAACACCCTTGTCATCCTTCATTGTTCCATCTTCACCTCCTTTAGGCCAAAAACAGTCAGTCAGAGTGAAGGAAGCTGCAGCTTGTTAGTGCTGTCCATCCTCCTCTTAGGCCGCTGCTGCTGCAGCTGCTGGTGGTCACCGCTGCCTCTGGTGTCTGCCAGCAGGGCGCTGACCGTGAGTCCCGTCAGCTCTACGCAGGGACTTCCTGTTTGCTGCGTCCTCAGGACCGCAGCGTCTCTTTCCATGACGAGGACCTTCAGGTCTTTGTTTATGCTAGGAGAACCGTAACTTCCTTTTCTGGCCCAGTCAACTCGTGGAGAGAGTACAGGAAAAAATAAAGACAAGACAATCATTCAGAACTAAAGCAGGTAAACTACCCCTCTAGACCACAGCCTTTGGTTTACTGAAGCCACTTTTCTCTGCTAGTCTAATTAAGCCTCGTTTCCTCTGAACTGTATGGTCCAGTTTAGAAAGTCCAGGGAACTGACGTGAGCGTTTCTTAAAGTTTACCGTTCTTTTGAGACGTTAAAACCGCCATTAACAATAATTATGTCTTCAAATGTCTCGGTGAGGATGAGGTTCATGTCAGTGACATGAGACCCGCGGAGATGCGGTCACAAAGCGTGGTTTGTTCATGTTTCACCGCGAAAACAATTTTGACGTCCAAACATTACCCCTTCCCAGCCTTGTCCTCCCGGAGCGATTCGCGCCCCTCCAAGATGCCTCGGCGCACCCCCAGGGAGGCGCACCCCACAGTTTGAGAACCCCTGCACTAGAGGTGGACAAAGAAAAAGTGGCGATGGAACCACCCACTTGTGGTTGCACGTCAGCCCCCACTAGGCAAGAATAAAAGAGCCTTAAGGCAGGACGTCCAAGAGCGTAAAACCCCGTCCTGCCCGTGACATAACAAGAGATTCCAACTCTAGAACAGACTGAAACGGGTTCTTTGGAAACTGTTTCAAAAGAACCAGCAACTTTTTTCATGTGATGAACATAAATAATTTTCTGTTTCTATGCATGCTTGCCCCCATACCCTCACATTCAATTCAATTCCGTTTTATTTGTATTGCCCAGAATCACAACAACAGTCGCCTCGATGGGCTTTGTGCAGATAGATGTAGGGTAAAACATCAAATGAAAAGGATCATGAACACACACAATTCAATAGAAAGATTCTAAACTGAACTTACTAAACTCTGAGCAATAACTTTACAGATTTATGTTTGATGGTGCGGTGGGGAACCTTGCATTGTCCATGCTCCTGTAACCCCCTGCTCTCTGGTGTTGGGGGGACCCCTGTGGCAGTTCCGTCGGCCCTGCTCTTGCGGTAGCTGACGTGGGTCGCTGGATGGCGGATTTCCTCCATCTGCTATCCCGTGTGGGTGGCTGGGGACCCCGGCTACCAGTTCAATTCAATATTCATATCCATGTTAGTTTTCTTTTTCCAAATAATCCCTTCTTATGAAATGTCTATGAAGACTCTCATTCATCCAGGTTGGTTCCATCATAGTAGGTTTTTAAAGTTAGAAGACGTTTCGCCTCTTATCCAAGAGGCTTTGTCAATCTGAATTAGCTGGTAGAAGAGCTGGTATGTATGTGTTCATGGGGGAGGAGTCAGACCTGAAACTGGAGGTATTGTCAACTTAGCCTTCATGGTTTCGGGTCGTTAAGAGTCCTTTGTCCTCAGCTGGGGGTTGGGGAGCCAGTGACTCCCTCCCCAAACTGGTCATCTCTTTTAGCTGTTAATCCAGGTGGAACTGGTTCTGTTTGTTTGGGTTTCAGAACACTGCTGTAGATAGATGGAAGAATAAACCTGAGACCACCGTTCTTATTAAGAGGAGGTTTATCCTTCTTGACAAAGATGGCTTCCTTCACTCCTCGCTCAAACCATTCTTTCTCTCTGGCTAGAATTCAGACTTCTCTGTCCTCAAAGAGTGGTTTGTGGCCTTCAGGTGGAGGTTTCTGCAGACTCAGGTCCACTTGGGTTGGCTCTGCCATGTTGGTGAAGCCGCTTGTGTAGAGGTTGTTTGGTTTCTCCTATGTACTGTTCATTGCAGTTCTCTTTGCAGTGGATAGAGTACACAACATTACTCTGTTTGTAGCTGGGATGTTGTCCTTTGGATGAACCAGTGTTTGTCTGAGGGTATTGACTGGTCTGAGATGAACTGGGATGTTATGTTGTTTGAAAATCCTTTTTAGTTTTTCAGACAGGCCTGAGATATACGGAATTGAAATACGGTTCCGTTTGGGCTCTTGTTCCTTCTTGTCTGGTTTTCCTGTATGTTGGGATCTGGTGAACGCCCACTTGGGGTATCCACAGTTTCGGAGGGCTTGGCGGACATGATGCTCTTCCTTCTTCTTTCTGTCAGAGCTTCTTAGTAAATCTTCTTCTCCTTCAAGTCCAATCAGCAAAGATCACTATTTATTCCAAATCATAAAGATATATGTTTAATGTTAGTAGACTGCTGAGGATGTGACTACTGTCTCCACCCACTCTGAAGTGACCCCACCCTTTGCTTCTGAAGGAGGATCCAGGCAGACGGAGGCTGAGGCGGGGGGAGACGATGGAGATCGGCAGCCCCTTCCGTCGAGGAGATCGCCCCCTGGCCCGCTGTCACACTCTGGATTCTGCCGTGCCCCCACCGGAGCCACCTGAGGCCCCTCTCACTCCAGGCTCCACAGAGGGCAGTGACCTGACGGATGACTCCAACCCCCCCAGCATCAGTGGAGGGCCTCCACTAGCACAGGCTCAGAGCTCTGGGAACACAATGGCCCCACCCCTCTGATAGGTTAGACAGCCCCCCATTGGTTGATCCTTTACCATCCTGCAGCTGCCCCCCAACTCACCATACGTGACGCCCTTGACTCACACACTCCTCAACTTTTACCTGAGTTTGCTGAACCTGCCCTCCATTCTTGGCTCCGCCCTCCATTCTTGGCTCCGCCCTCAAAGCTGCTGCATGGATGTTCTAATGTTTCAGACTCAAATGAATAAGATGCAGAAATTAGTTTACAGAGAAAAAGGGATGATAACAAACTTGAACTTCTTCAGCTGCGACTCAAAGACCACAGCTGACTTGTAACACCAAGGCTGGCCTGTGGAGGGCGGTGTTGTGCAGCGCACCTGCACAGACGTCCTCTGAGCTGTTTGTTTCCAGAACGGAACCCGTCTCCTCTGCTCCGACTGTTCCAGTACTCTGAAATCCTAAAAGGATTTTAAACATCTTCACCATAACACCAATAGAACTGGAATGGCCTGCAGTCTTTGAATGCAGCATTGGGGAGGGGCCAGCGTCCAGATAACTAAACCTGAGAGAAATGAAGCAGACGTGATACAGGCGAGATGTAAACCTCACTGACCCACTCATTCATAGATAGGATGAGCTCAGCAGCGCCCTCTAGGGTTCATCACAGAAGCACCATGGGAATCACACTTTTTTAATCTGCAGGTAGAAAGTACAAAACTGTAAATGTGCCTTATTTAACTCAGACACAATAAATTTGTTTATTTACAACAATGTCATAGTTGAGTTTTGTTTTATTCTTCTTGTGGGATTAAGAATGGTGGGTTATGTTCTTTTTTTTAACACTGGAAGCATTGACAAACGCTGTCATTTCATTGAGTCATTGTAAGACAAGAGAGAGGAGAAGAAGAGCACGTGCAGCAAGGTTGGAATGAGGGGGGCAGTGGGGGGGCGCGTTCATGTCTGTTATGGAGGAAGGAGAACGGTAATAAAGGAAGGTTTCCATCCAGAATAAATGCTATTGACTCTTTATTAACCCGCTTTGGAGAATGTCTGAACAGGGAAGTGAACCCCGGAGGAGGATCCGCCTTCGGCCCTGGAGAAGCCGGTCTCCCCCGCGCTTCTGACCACAGTCGGAAAGTGGAAAAAAGGTAATCGCGGGGAAGATTCAACACCACGCTCGGCCATTTAGCTGGACATCTTTTCAAAAACTGCCCGACTGGGATAAGAGCCCTGGAGTTTGGCCTGAATAGAGCGATCACCCCAAATATTAATCCAATTGGTAACCTGCTTCCCTTCCACTGACTGATCTCAGCAGCATCGTCTGCCATGGTTGATGTTTATGTTCTCGTTCCCGCCTACTTCAACGCAGAATGATGACGTTTATAGCGTATCGATGACGTACAGGTCGAATGCATGCGGCCTGGCCGGTCAGACAGCGGTCGCATTTATAAAGATCGGATCTGTGTCGTCATGAAAAAACCAGATACAGGGGCCTGTTGCACAAAAGTAGGATAAGGGATTAAGCCAGGATATCTTGGTGATCCTGGTTCAATTGATCCCCAATCCGGTTGCACCACAGCTGGATAGGGGGCAGGAGGATATGTTATGGTATAAATTACCATGTGGAGCTAGCCTGCTCCAGACCAGGCTAAATTCCAGGATCTATTTCATCTCATCCCTAATGTCAGTCAGCAGTCGCCACAATAGTTATTTCACTGCTCACTATACATTGTTATCACATATAAGATAGATAGATAGTCTTTATTGTCATTGCAACATTGTACAACGAGATTAAAGTGCAAAAATAGTCAAATAGTAAAAATAAAATCACAATAAAATAGTATAAAAACAATATAAAATAAATAGTATAAAAACAATATAAAATACAGCATAACAGACAAAATACAGACATAACCCACACACGCGTGAACATTCTGTCATGTTTCCATTTATGGCCTGTTCTTTACAGCATTTAATGTAGTTATTGCTACGGGATAAAAACTTTCCTTGAATCTGTCAGTCCTTGTCTTGATTGACCTGAACCTTCTCCCTGATGGCAACAGTTCAAAGAGGGAGTGTCCAGGGTGTGAAGTGTCCTTGAGAATGTCCTGGGCTTTTTTGAGGCAGCGCGAGCGGTGGAGTTCTTCCAGAGGGAGGAGAGGGCAGCCGGTGATCCTCTGTGCCGTGTTAATGACCCTCTGGAGAGCTTTCCTCTGAGCCACTGTGCATCTGCTGAACCACACACAGACACAGTACGTGAGGATGCTCTCAATGGAGCATCGATAGAAGGACACCAGCAGTCTCTGGGAGATGTTGTTTTTCCTGAGCACCCTTAGGAAGTGCAGTCTCTGCTGGGCCTTTTTCAGCAGCTCAGAGGTGTTTACTCCCCAGGTTAGATCCTCCTCTATGTGGACCCCCAGGAAGCGGAAGTCTGGCACTCTCTCCACACAGACCCCGCTGATGAACAGTGGAGAAACAGCGGTTTTCTTCCTCCTGAAGTCAATAATGACCTCCTTGGTCTTTGTGGTATTGAGGAGCAGATTGTTCTCCCTACTCCACATCGTCAACTGATCCTCCTCGTCTCTATAAGCAGACTCATCTCCCCCCGAAATGAGTCCCACCACTGTCGTATCATCTGCGAATTTGACAGTGGTGTTGCTGTGGTGAGCAGGAATGCAGTCATGGGTGTACAGGGTGTAGAGCAGGGGGCTTAGCACGCAGCCCTGTGGGGAGCCAGTGCTGAGTGTGAGGGCCTTGGATGTGTGTGGGCCCACTCTCACTCTCTGACTGCGATCAGTAAGAAAGCTCTTGATCCAAGAGCAGGTAGAGTGTGGAAGTCCTAGTTCCATCAGTTTATTTACCAGTTTGTGAGGGAGAATGGTATTAAACGCCGAGCTGTAGTCCACAAAGAGCATCCGCACATAGCTCCCCTGTTTCTCCAGGTGGGACAATGCAGTGTGGAGGGCTGTGACTATGGCGTCCTCTGTGGATCTCTTTGCCCTGTACGCAAACTGGTGTGGGTCCAGGGATGATGGAAGTAGTGATGTCATGTGATTCCGTACCAGTTTTTCGAAGCACTTCATCACCACTGGGGTGAGTGCAACTGGCCGGTAGTCATTGAGACTGGTGATGTGTGTTTTCTTGGGCAGGGGGACTATAATGGAGGACTTCAGGCATGGTGGTACAGTAGACTGGGCAAGAGACTGGTTGAAAATCCTGGTAAGGACTCCAGCCAGCTGGTCCGCACAGTCCTTCAGAACGCGTCCAGAGACACCATCGGGTCCAGCAGCTTTCCTGGGGTTGACGGTCCTCAGTATGCTTCTCACCTCTTGCTCCTTCACGGTGAAGCTGAGGCTGCTGTGTGCCACTGGGTGAGGGTGTGTGGGTGTGTCGGAGTTTTCTACCTCGAAGCGAGTGAAGAAGAGATTCAGCGCCTCTGCCAGCGAGGAGTCAGCTTCGGCAGCACGAGGGGTGGTCCTGTAGTTGGTAAGATGCTGGACCCCTTTCCACACCTCCCTGCTGTTGTTGCTGTCCAACCAGCCTTCAATCCTCCTGTTGTAATCCATTTTGGCCTTCCTGATGCCTCTCTTCAGGTTGGCTCGGGTTGAGCTGTAAAGAACCCTATCACCAGACCTGAAGGCAGTGTTCCTCTCCCTCAGCAGCTGCTGGACCTCCCGGTTCATCCAGGGCTTTGTGTTGGGGTACACCCTAATGTGCTTGTCCACCGTAACAGTGTCTATGCAGTTCTTAATGTAACACAGCACACTGTCTGTGAACACCTCCAGGTCTGGATGTTCAAAGACGTCCCAGTTGGTCCTCTCGAAACAGTCCTGTAGCTGCTGAGAGGCCCCATCAGGCCATATTTTTACAGTTTTCTTAATGGTGGGAGCAGTTTTCCTGAGGGGGGTATATGCAGGAATTAGGAGCAGGGACAAGTGGTCAGACTGGCCCAGGTGAGGTAGGGGCTTAGCCCTGAAGCCCAGCTTAATGTTTGTGTAAACCTTATCCAGAGTCTTAGCTTCTCTGGTGCTGCACTTAACGTGCTGGTGAAGGTTAGGAAGCACTGGCTTTAAGTCCACGTGGTTGAAATCCCCTGCTATGATGTGCACAGCGTCAGGATACCGGCTCTGCTGCCTGCCAATGCTATCATGTAAACGTCCGATAGCTGTGTTAGCATTAGCGTCCGGTGGAATGTAAACAGCAGTAACCATGACCACAGTAAACTCCCTCGGGAGATAGATGGGCCTGCATCTGACAGTCACATACTCCAGGTCCGAAGAGCAGTGACTGTCTACAGTCTTGGTGTTTGTACACCAGTTGTCGTTGACATAGACACACAACCCCCCTCCTCTGCTCTTACCGGAGTCCTTCGTTCGGTCATGGCGCTTAGCGGTGTAGCCTGCTAGCTGGATAGCAGAGTCCGGGATGAGAGGATGGAGCCAGGTCTCTGTGATCAACAAGATGCACATGTCCTTCAAGATCTTGTTGTTCATAATCCGTAGCCTTAGTTCATCCATCTTGTTGACGAGTGATCTGGCGTTCGTCAAAAAAAGGCTGGGAAGCGGTGGTCTCTGTGGCTGTCTCCTTAGCCTGGCAAGTGCTCCAGCCCTGCAACCTCTCTTTTGCTTCCTGTCCCTCCGCCTTCGCTTCCTTACCGCGGGGGTTGTGAGCCACCTGGAGCCGGGGTCCCTCGCTATGTCCGCCGGAATCTTTTGCGAGCTGACAAACTCGGCTGCGATATTCCGGTCGCAACAGATTCCTATTTTAAGGAGATCTAAGCGGCTGTAGATGTTGCTAACTCCCATGATGTACACGGAACAGACAAAAGTAACACAAACAAAAATACGTGAAGAAACCGTAAAAACTGCAAAAACAAAGCACTGACTAAACACTGACTACAGAAGCACCGAGCCGCTGCAACACTGTGCGCCGCCATGACAGTTTTAGACAGTAACTAGACCCACTGTCATTATTTAAATGTTTGTGATCATTAATGTCAATCATTTTGGATAAATAATGAGTTTTAGATGATGTTGCTATCATTAGATAATTTACTTTTTCCCGTAGACTATAAGGCTATATATAAAATGATAGAAAGCACACATACTAACTAAAATAATTCAACACATATTGGTCCCTCAGCAGCCGACCACTGCTGTCATCAGGGAAGATTGCAGGATTGTCCCAGTCCATGGCTGGTGGCACTCTGGGGGCCCTCTCCTTCCTCAGGCAGGCCACATTGTGGAGGACAGCACAAGCCACAGTAATATCACATGCCCTAACAGAGTTGACCCTTAATTTGTGAAGGCAGTGAAAGCGTGCCTTCAGGAGGCCAAAGGTCATTTCAACTCTGGCCCCGGTCCTGGCATGGGCATGGTTGTAGGCCTGCTGTGCTTCCTGGGGGTCTGTAAAAAGGGGTCAGGAGAAAAGGTGTGATAGGCACTGATAGATTTCAGAGGCCAGAAAGATTCTGGAGTCATGGACTGAGCCAGGCCATTTTGCCACAACATTGCTGATCATACTGTCAGCATTGCAGACCATCTGAAATCATAAGATGAGGAATATTACACCAATCAATGCACATCATTGGCAATGCAGAGTGTTCGTCAATAGACAATATCAAAAAGTTATGTTCACCTGAACATTAATGCTGTGAAAGGATTTCCTATTCACACAATCGGCCTCATGGGCACCTGAGGGGGCTTTTATCCTTATGTGTGTGCAGTCCACTGCACCAATGACATTGGGGAAACATGTCACACAAAGTAATGAGTATCCTACTATGTGTTAACAGTTGTCCTGTAATTTGTAGATCCTCTTACCTGCAATCCTATAGAACTCCTCTTTCATGTCAGAGTCTTCTGTGGCCAGGGAAGGAGATGAAGACATCTGCTAATGCTTTGATAGCCAGACACACACTCCTTATTGTGCGGCAAATTGTGGCCTTGTTCAGCTGTTCTGCATCCTCCACTGAGTACAGGAAGGCTCCACTAGCAAAAAAGCACAAGGCCTCACAAACCATTTGCTCCACACTCAGTGCATGGCTCCGTGCAGTGCGGTGCTTAATCCTGGGACCCAGTAGTCTGCATAGATACCTGATGCCATCTGCAGAAAACCTGGATCTTTCATATAGATTGTCATCAGGGAAGGCCAGTGGGTCCAACTGGTCCCTGAAGACCCTTTCTCGCCAGAAGGCTCTCCTCAGCACAAGTGCTTCTTCATCCACCGCATCTCGCAAGAATGGGCATGCCATTGTCAGAGCAGAAAGGAACACACAATGTTGGGCCTTCATATAGGCTAGTGGCCACACCTGGTGCTGGGGGGGTGGGTAAAAGAGGCAGGTGCCTTATAACGATGACTTGGTTGTACTGATTGCTGTGAAAATAAAAAATACCTTAGAAAGATGCCACCGTCCGGTGTGCTCACAATAAGAGCTCAGATGTCATGGCTCACTTGACTTTACCAGAATATACCTCATTTTTATTTTGAGCTGTGTCATCTTTTTGGAGCTGGGGGAGGAAAGAAAAATAATGATTAATACATTTGTGTTACAGTTAGCATACAGTGTACATTGAAGGCATCTCTCACCTCCCTCTCAAGTTTTTTTATTTCAAGGTCCAGTTTCCTAATTGTCCTCTTTTTTTATTTCAGACTCCAGTGCAAGATTTTCTACCTTTTTCTTCTTGTACTGCATGTCTATGTCTGCCACTTCTATTTGGCGCCGGAGGTGGTTGCCATACAACTTTCTGATAGCTTGTGAGCTCTGTGAACACAATACAATTAGCGCAGCTGGAATTTGGCAGGATGTGGTGTCCTTTGATTAATACGCACTATGTTGCCAGGCTGGTTTTCCCCTTGTATAGCATCTGGGTCCTTCAAAAGAAATTAGATTTTTTGATTTGGATGAGGACTCCTCACCATTGTAGAGTGAATAGTACTTTCACAGTCTTAACATGATACCTCATGCCTTCTGGAATCCAGAGAGATGGTCTCCTCCTCATCACCTCGTCTCCATCATGTGCTGTTGCTGCTGCACTGGGGCTTTCACCCAATCACATTTAATCGGATTCATATTAAAGCTAGTAGACAAGACATGCCAGGCCCACAGTATGCCTTTGATGGAGTACTCACTGGATCAGCATAGTCTGGTGCTTGTGTTGGTGGCTCTAACAGGAACACAGTGCTGCCAGACACTGCAAGGCAATAGGTAAACCAAAGTCAGACAGTCCAAACTGATTCAATCCATGCAGAGATGGAAGGACATACCTTGAATGAAGCGGCTGGCATCTTGGGAGGAACCTATGCTCGTCTCTTTCCCCCCAGGGATCCCCTCGAAGACGGGCCTGCCTTTATTTAGCTCCAGGGCCATGTCCTCTGCTGGGGTACAGACAGTACAGACAATGTGTGAGCAGGCACCTTCTGGGTACAATACCTGCTTGTGCTTTGTTAAATGTTAGTCAGGGACCAGACCATTCTGCAGAATGTTCATGTATTTGATTTGACCTGCTGCCATGTCCGTTTAGGCCGTTCATGTTTAATCTACATCACACACACACACACACACACACACACACATTCTTTATCACAAGAACATTTAATGGAGTCACACTGACAAAAATGACTTGGTATTTTTGTATTGTTTTCAGTAAAAATATATAAAAAAAACACTAAAGATGTATTTTCTTGATTTTCTAAACGACCTAGCAAAATAAGTATAGGTTTAGACCAAAAATATAAACTTCCAGTAAATGTGTGCTTAAAACAAGCAAAAAAATTAAGTATCTGTCAATATAATAAGAAAAATTCTCTTGAAATAAGTTTACTTTTTCCACAGACACTTACTTTTAGCAAAGTTCTCTTGTTTCACTGGCAGAGTTTTTTGCTTATTTTCCTAGGTTATTTTGCTCTATAAAATATTTAAGATTTGTTTTAGATATTTCTTTGACTGAAAACAAGACAAAAAATACTAAGTAAGAAAGACATCTTTGCAGTGCAGTGAGCAACCGACCTTGGGTCCTTTGAATGGCGCTATATAAATTAAAGTGATTATTATTATAGCTCATCTATGTATTCAAGAAAATTTTATTTATATAGCACTTTTCACAATTGTTTCATTCTGTCAAAGCTGCTTTACATTAATACAAGCAGGGGAAACACAAAAAAACCGTAGGACAACATAATGACACGGCATTAACACGGCACAGAGGATCACCGGCTGCCCTCTCCTCCCTCTGGAAGAACTCCACACAGCTCGCGCTGCCTCAAAAAAGCCCAGGAGATTCTTAAGGACAATTCACACCCTGGACACTCCCTCTTTGAACTGCTGCCATCAGGGAGAAGGTTCAGGTCAATCAAGACAAGGACTGACAGATTTAAGGAAAGTTTTTATCCCGTAGCAATAAATACATTAAACGCTGTAAAGAACAAGCCATAAATGGAAATATGACAGAATGTTCACGCGTGTGTGGGTTATATCTGCTGTTTAAGTTAGTCTGTATTTTATATTGTTTTTATACTATTTATTGTGATTTTATTTTTACTATTTGACTATTTTGCACCTCAATCTCGTTGTACAATGTTGCAATGACAATAAAGATTATCTATCTTATCTATCTATAAGCAGAGTCCAACGGCTAAGATGAAACCATACTGAGCGTAGTAACGTCGATTAATAATGCAAGGCTTTAATAATAATATATCAAAGCTTTATACAGTGTTATGGAGTTACGTTACACAATTTCACTCATATATGCAGTGCATTTCAATATAAAATGTAACCGTTTCATAATTACAGTACAACTGCGTTTTTGGAGATGTGAATTAAATATTTGATTTGTAGCTGTGATGTTTCAGCGGAGCGGTGAGTGTGTAATTGTGCATTACTTACGCATTCAGGCAGTCTGCAATACTTTGCCAAGCTTTTTCTCTTTGCTTTATCACTGTGGCGGTGTTGCCTTTCTTCTTAGTTATATCTTTTACCTCCTCGTATGCCTCCATGAGGATTTGTGCTTCCGACGGGGAAAAGTACGCGGCTCTAGTTGCCATGGTAAATCAGTTACTCTGTGATCTGTGGAGGGGTCTATTGAGTGTGCCGTGAGCGCGCACCTATCCAGGATTGGTTTCACCTGGCTTGATGAATCTGTGTCTGCTCATCCTGGCTTGGTCTTTGTGCCACCAGTTAAGCCTGGAGGCACATGTTTTGGCTTCATTGAGCTCAGCTTAGTCATTTATCCCGGATGTCTGAATTCTACTTTTGTGCAACAGGCCCCTGGTCGCATAGGGGCAAAACAATCGGAATTGGGCCGTTTCAGCCAGCAATGTGAACCTAGCCTAAGACTCATAAGAAGTGTTGATTCACACACCGTGAGTTAGGGAGCTGTGAAGAGAAGTGACTCTCATGTTGTTACAGTTTTTGAGAGTGATCAAAGAGAATGGGCTGTAATGTCTTAAACTAGGGTGACCGAACTACTCCTCTGCTCACGTCCCCTTACTGAACCTGTTTGGGGCTGTGACATATGCGGGGCAAAGATAACTTTCTGTTGCAGCCAGTAAAATAGCGGCTCCACTCCCACCACCGCACCAAGAGTGATGCTCCGGCTGGCCCATACTTCTCTCTCCCTTTCTCACGCTGTCTTTTTCTACGCCCCACAACCACACACTAGGCACACCCCCTTATAGGGCGCCCCCTACAGTTTGGAGAATATTCAAGACTCCTAAGTGCGCCTTAGTCGTGAAAATACTGTAGCTTCCCTGACATGGAGGAGTATTGCTCAACTGGGTTGTTGGAGGCTTGGGACAGTCTTTTCTTTGGTGCCCAACTTCTAAGCAGCCCAAGCACCTTTTCTCCCTCATACAGTGAGTACGTGTTGAATGTGAGCTGTGTTCACAGACTCGGCAGGGGGCATCACAGGTAAATGGGGCAGGTTGCGGCCAAGCAGCAAGAGGGGTGGGCTCACCTGTCCCTTCCAGCACTCTTTCCAACATGCCAAGAACCCTCTCCAGTGCACTTGACTCTGAAACAGCTTCATTTGACTTTTTGGGATTAGATAACTTGGCTGTGTCAACACTAGTGTCCTCTGCATTACATTAAGGGTTCTCATTGGCTGTTATCGCAGTAGCTACATGGAGGGCATGTTCTGTGGGCAAAGTTGTGACTGACCTCTTAGCTTGGTACTCCCTCTGGTGTTCATCAATTGCGTCTTGCACTTCAGTAAGAGATCATTTACTTATGGGCTTGCACTTGAATGCACAAGCGAGGTTGGGATATGGACAATTTCTGATAAACATCATGGGAACTTCTGAGTCCATGTTATCCATCTTACCCCCTTGGCATTTTAGGTTTCTCTCAACCACTTCAGCAGCTGTGTTTAACCTGAACCAGTAGTCTACTGGTGTTTGAGTCTACTGTTGGCTGAGTGGCATAAAAATCAGCCAATGCTAGACATGAACCCGGAGTCTTACTGAAGTAGCGTCTCAAAATTATGTATATTGTCTCTGGTTTCACTGGGGCACTGCCAGCAGAGCTACTTTTGACAATACTCTTTGCTCTGCCAAGAAGATGGCTTAAAACCTCCTCTGCTTGTTCACTCTGGGGAAGATCTCTTTTGTGCATGTATGGTTCCACCATCTCAATCCACTCCTGAATGGATTACTTATCTGCCGTCACCACGATACATGGGAGGGTCTTTGACATCAGGTTTAACAATCAGACTCACTTTTGAGAGGTCAGTGGTTGCATTAAATGTCTCATTTCTAGATGGCTTGGTGTGAGGGGGTGTGAGGGGACTGTGAGCTGGAAGATGGCTAAATGGCTAAAAGGCGGTTAGCAATGGATTTGCCTATTTGATTTCCTAATTCACCAATAAGTTCACGTAACTGGTTTGTGGTACTCTCACTGGAATCAGTGGGTGTTGAATACAGTGTTTGGGTTTCTGTCATCTGCCATAACTTACAGAGCAAAACCAGATATAAAATGTATGATGAAATATGATGAACAGAAACAACATTCACAAATCAGAAACCAAATATGTCTTTATACTATTCACAAAGGTTATGTAGCTCAGCCTAAGTCCACAGACCCACTTGTCGACCAACTTGAACTCTAGGTGTCACGAGCACACAGCAGAGCCTCTGTGATTGGCAGCAGCTGATCAAGGGATCCGGGTCACAGCACCAGTTTTATGTAACAGGTTTTGTATGGTCGCCAATGCACAATTAGAAAGGCAACAAATTTACAATTTCCACAAAGAAATGCATTTGGATACATTGCCAAACAATAATAAAACAAAAAGAAAACACATTTGGTAATAAATAGAACAGCACTTAGAATAAAACAGTATTAAACAAAATAAAACAAAATGACAGAAATCAACATTACAAACAACGCAAAAAAATGCGGCATTGGTGGACAACACAAGTACTGGGCCCTTGGCAACGGCGGCCGTGTCCCCTGGGAGCCGGTTTGCTTTGCCCGGTGGTGCTCTTTCCGCGTGGGGGTGGGGGTGGTTCAAATTACACCTGAGCGGGGTGTCCGTATCCCTGTGGGGTGGGTTCTGGTCCTTGCCCCCGGGTGCTGGGCCTCGCCCAATCTCCAACTGTGGCCAAGCCTGGTCGGGCCATGTTTACAACAACCCTCGTGGGCCCCCCCTTTTCCCCGGGGTGCCTCCCTCCTGGGTGGGGTCGGCTGTCCCCTGCCTTGCTCCTTCCTGGACCAACCGTGGGCCGGGTGGGTGGCTGCCTGGAGCGCGGAGCGGGTCTCCCTTGGGGGGTGCTGGCTCGTACCTGGGGTTGGGGCGGGGGGATGCCCAGAACTCCTGGGTGCTCGTCTGGGGCTGTGGGCACTTTTCTCGGGTGGGGCCCTCCGTTGGGCCCTCCTGGCGTGGCGGGGGGGCTGCTCTCCTGGTTGGGCTGGGGCGGCGCTCTCTTTCCCACCATGCCTCCCTGCTCTCTGGCTCTGGGGGCCTCGTGGTGGTCCTGCTGGCCCTGGCCTGGGTGGCGGATGTGGTCGCCCGGGGGGGCGGTTGTTCTCTGCCTGCTGCCGTGTGGCGTTGGGGGGTTCTGGCTGCCGCTGCGGCGGGGGTCTTGGTGTGGGGTGGCTGAACACTCTCCCTCCTTCTTTTCACATTCCATCATCCATTTAGAAAAACATGAACACTCACCTGAGCTTGTTAGCTCACCTTTACACTAATAGTTTGCATGAATGAATGAATGAAATATTTCACACTAGTTGGTTTGAAGGCATAAGTATGCGTGTGTGAACAATATCTGTATTGTGTTCATGTTGACATTTCTGCAGTTAACAGGTGTGTTTATAACATTTGAGTGTGTGTGTGGACAGGCCCCGCCCTTTGAGATTCGTAGTACATCTGAACCTTAACGTAATGATAAACATCCAGTAAACTTGTTGCTTTATGCTGCTTCATGGTTTTACCCCCCCTCCTATTATCACCCTCCTACCCCCCCCTCTCTCTAACATCCCTCTCTTTTCTTCCCTCCTTTCCTTTTCCGTCTGGTCCAGCACCAAAAAGTTTCAAATATGATTAAAATGAATAAAGTTTGTCCTGGATTCCAAAAGGGGTTTATTCAGACATTCCTCTGGTTTGTCTGAAGATTAATAACCCCTGTTGTTAAAGTAAAATATGTCCAACACAAGAGGCCTTCAGCTCTCATCTGTCTGCCCAGCTGTTGGACAGGACAAGTTAAAAAAAAAAAATATATATATATATATATATATATAAATAAATAAATAAATGTAAATGCGTCATTCAATGAAAATGGGACAATTTGTGTCCCTTTCTTACTTCAAGCTGTATTTAATATTATTGGTCATCAATCTATATATTTAAACAGCATAATATATACAATGAAATGCAAATTTTAATACTTATTTTTAAAAAAATAATGAAATTATGTGTTTTAATTAGAAATAATATTTGTTTTCCAACATGCACCATCAATTTTGTCATGTCCCTCATGACCTAAATGAAAGTTTACATCATAAATACCAACCAATTTTACTATAAAAAGTCAACAATTTTTACATGAATCTAAAAAGATTTTTTGTGATTCTTTTGACAGCAATGCTTTGTAAAACAGTAGTAGTAGGGGTTGTCATCTGGACTTAATTTTAAAGTTAGAAGACGTTTCACCTCTAATCCAAAAAGGCTTTGTCAATTCAGAATTCAGAATTTCAGAATTGACAAAGCCTCTTGGATAAGAGGTGAAACGTCTTCTAACTTTTAAAACTAAGTCCAGATGACGGCCCCTAAACCTAATACTATGATGGAATCTACCTGGATGAATGAGAGTCTAAATCGACAATGATTTTTATGTCTTAATAATAACATTAAGTTGTTATTTGACAAAATTTTAGTTTTGTCCCTGAGTAACGCACAACGATTTCACCCCTTATATAAAAAATTATATGATCCATGATTGCATATACACCAGGAAGTGACAACGTTGGAGTCTTTTCAACCCTGGAGCCCCCAGAGGAAACAGGGAAGTTCCAGGTTTTTTTTGTATTTTTTATCATTTATTTGGTGAAGTTGATATGGTCAAGCGCACCGACTCAACCCTGTAACATGAACAATTATAGAAAACTACTACTTGCTAAAAAGGTTTTTTGTTATTTAAATAAATTATTAAATTTTGAATTTTATGGGTGTTATGTACCCTCTTCTTAGTACATGAAACAGTGACCATTTTGCTCAAAATTCTCAACCCCGTATCACGTTTTAATGTTATGGGGTTGAGATTTTAGTATTTGTGTTGTTAGAAATATAATACAAAATATAAACTCAAGAGGCAAATACAGTGCCTTGCAAAAGTATTCCGCCCCCTTTATCTTTTCAACCTTTTGCCACTTTTAGGCTGCAAATATAAAGATATAAAACTGTAATTATTTGTGAAGAATCAACAAGTGGAACACAATCATGACGTGGAACAACGTATTTGGATATTTCAAACTTTTTAACAAATAAAAAACAGAAATAGCTGAAAGACAAGCTATAGACTTGAAAAAGAAAGAAAATCTAAAGAAAAATACAAAAAAGATGCCAACGTTTAATGTATGCAAATTCCCCCTTTACAAGAGTAAAAAGGCTAACTTCAAATAGTGTCACCAATCCCCAAACAAAAAAACCTTACTCTACCATCAGTCACTCATTCAAGAAGTTAGAAATAAGTACAAAAAAGCTACCACAAAGAAAAGCAGCTAATTGCCAAAATCATAACAGGAAAAATAATTTAAAAAATGTACGCAACATAAATTTGGAAGTGACTCACTTGGATTCTCAAACAATAAAATAAAAAATCATGACAGTCTTCTTTTTGAAAGGAAGAGATCCAGTAGGTTTTCTGAATCGGTATAAGAAAAACCCAGGGATGCTATCTTAGAGATGATGTAAGTATGACCACAGGAACCAAACAAAGACTAACGAGGAAAATATTAAAAATGCAGAAAAGGTACTTCCTTATGTTCATAACCTGTTGCAGTTGTTCTCAATTATTATTTTTATAAACTTCATTAAATTACAATTGACATCTAATGTTGCCATGGTTGTGAAATAAAATTGCTCCTAGAAACTCCTAGCACTGAATTTTAGAGTATGGAATTACAAATATATCTGTATTTGCCCCTTCAACCCAATCAACATGTTCAAACGTGTTATGCCTGTTTCAACCCTGTAACACAACAATTGTCAGATAATATTTATTAATAAAAATAAATATAATACATAATTGTTTGTTGACTTTTGTCTAAAATTATGAGAACTATCTTAAAGTTTGTATTTTGGATTGCAAATCTTCCAATAATAAAATAAAATGACCACATTTTAATGAACAATTTTGCCTGTTAGTTACATTTTAAGAAAAAACGTTATTTAAGAGAAATTTTCAGTTTTAAATGATTTAATTAGAACAGGGGATATGCGAATAATAAAAAATATAGAAATTTTAATAAACACAATTTTTTATTATAATATTCATGAAGATTCTAGACCAGGGGTTGGGAACCTATGGCTCGTGAGCCATATACGGCTCTTTTGATGGTCACATGTGGCTCGCAGACAAATCTTTAATTATACTTTTTTTTCATTAGACCAGTCCTTCTCGGGGGCGATGCGATGCGATGCCAGGGGGGGGCACAGTAGTAGCGGTGCTTGGAGAAAAACAAATCTGCACCACTATCAGTTTACTATTATCTATTATATCACAGAGTTTGTACCAGCCTGAAACCTGTGAACTGCCGTCCCAGCAGCTGCGCGCTCCCGTCTCTGAGAAAGAGCTGCAGTTGCAGGGATGGGATGTGAGGAAGAAGGGGGGGGGCACAGGCAGCAAGGTGAATCGTGCAGGGACTGTCAAACCTTAAAACCCGCTGCCCGTCACTCACTGCAGTGTGAGTGTGTGTTTGTCTCCACGTCTGCATGTGAGTCTTCCTCACATCTCCAGAACATTCAGACCTACGATCACGTTTAAAGTCTCAACGCCTGCATGAAGCTGAAACTCACCACGGATCAACCAGACTAGACCATCAGCAGAACCACTACCAGAAATACTCATCATTTATTAGCAACAGCATAACCATGTTATTACAAAGAATCCACAGACTTATTGGACTTTAAAAGTGTTGAAATTCCATCAAATGCTCACATTCACTTGTATGTTTAGTTTTAAACATATTGTAGACCAATGGGATTCAGCTATGGGCCCAATAAGGAAATAGGAGGGCTGGAGGGGGGGGGGTATAAAGTTGGGAGAAGCGCTGTCAGAGGGAGAGATTGAGGAGTTGATGAATTAGTTGTTCAGTGTTGGTTACGGTCTGCAGTAACCAGAATAAAGTACCTTAACAGAGGTTCAGTCTCCGTGCCTCAGTGTGGGACAGGGACGCTACATTATTGTATGGCTCTTTGGAAATGACATTTAAAAATATGTGGCGTTTATGGCTCTCTCGGCCAAAAAGGTTCCCGACCCCTGGCCTATAGTGTATGTAACAGGGTTGAAAATTAACTTCAACCACAACTAGAAACAAAAAAAGTGTATAAAATCAAAATAATGCCTGAGATGGAAAAAATGTTATTTGTGAAAGTTAAACACATTCCCAAAAGCTTAGAACATATTAAGAAAAAGGAAACATTTTGTTAAAATAATGAGAAAGAGCCAATAGCATCAAATTTTACCATATTTAAGAAGCTAATACCAATTATGCAACAGCTAACTTAGAATATTGGGAGACCGCAGAAACCACAACTCACCAGCACAGACTGCTCATTCCAACTGAAAAGGGAGGGGCAGTTGCTGCATGAAGAGAGGGTGTGTCTCACTAATTACCTACCTTGCGCAACAGGTGACAACGTGGAACTAATTTATTAAATAAAGGAATTGGAGGATTAACATAATATATATTTGTATGATATGTTAGCTCAAGATAAATCATTTTAAAATTAAATCATCACTGTGAAGTTTTCAGAATTTTCATACATATAAATCAAGTCTCTACACCAGCAGCCTGGTTAGTGTTTTGAATGGCAGCTCTGCCACATTGGCATGTCAATGGGTGAATAATGGGTGAGTTGCAAAGAGCTTTGGTCCTTGAAGATGGTTGATGTTTTCATCATGTCTTTCATAAAGCTTCAATTTTCTGTTTTCAAATCGCTGTTTTCTGCTGGGAACATTCTCTGGCATTTCCGACCCGCACGTTTTTTCTGCAGCTCTGAGTCCTGCGCTCAGATGAATAGGAGGAAGCGCTGCATACAGACTTTTTCCTCCCTCAGAGACACACTTCCCCTCTTTACTCCAACAAAGCTCTTCAGAAGCTGGGGGGCACGAGAAAGAGCAACATGGAGGGCCTGTCTCTGGTTCTAGATTTGGTTCTGCTGCTTGGACCATCTTATCTGTGTAAGTGGAGTGAGATCTGTTTGTGTTTGTGCTGATTCTCAATCAGATCAGGTTCTAGAGCGGTCTCTGTGCTGTCAGCCCCATCAAAGACCTGGTGTTTGGTGTGAGGTCAGGTTGGGATTTATTTTCGGGTGTCAGCGCAGGACTTTAGCTGGTGAAACCAGGTGCTAGCTATCAATCTGTTAGACTCTGGCTGAATATTTTTGCTTGCTGACTAATGTAAACTGCGGCTCTTTAGTGCGAAACCTGGAAAGGTTGGCAAAATCTTTTAGCCAAAGATTTCTCTCTAAATGTTTAATACAAAAATGGACATCAGGCATGCACATTACTTAACCAAACCTAAGAATAACAGTATTCTTGTTGGTGGAGAGCTTCATCAGTGTGTTAGTGTGTGAAGTCAGCTACACAGACTTTTGTTAGACTGTGAGCTTTATTACAACCTTCTGGGGCATAACTGTTAATTTGGGGACTTCAGTTAAGGTTAATGTGGGCGATAGAGAGATACATTAAGCTTCCCTGCTAATGACTGTTGGCGGAGGGGGGGGGGGGGGGGTAATTTTAGGATTAATGTGGTGCTTTCCCCACCAATTATCTAAACTGAATCAGGCAGTAGATAAATAGATCTTTATTTGTCATTGTCACAATTTTAATGAAATTAAGAGTGCTTCCTGGTCGGTGCAACAGTCATACCTTAAAAATAACCCCAGGTAAAAAAAACGTACTGCTAAAAATAATAAATAATATATAAAAGAACATTAAAAGTGCTTCAATATGTGTTAACATTGTTAAAACCAGAGAAATAATAATAGTAATAATAATACAAAGAAAACTTCCACCTCATTTAAATTTACAAGAAGAGGTCCAGGTTTAATGTTTTCTAGCCACGTTTAACATGTTTATGGCAGTTCAATAAAAACTGTTCTGGAATATTTTGTCCTTACTCTGCTTTACCTGTACCGTTTGTCTGAAGGCAACAGATCAGACAGTGTGTGAGGCAGAGGGAGCTGTGGGGAGACGGCAGGCAACAATCTTTTGGTTGGTGTTGGTGACCCAGTGGAGCGCTTTCCCTTGAGCCGCTGTATAGCTGCTAATCCAGTGCATGTGCATTATTTTAGTACACTTTCTACAGTGGCATGGTAAAGGGTCACCAACAGTCTTCGGTAGATGTTTTTCTGCCTGAGTATCCTCAGGAAATGCAGTCTCTGCTGGGCTTTTTCTGCATCTCAGTGGTGTTCATATTCCACTATTCACCAGACCCCACTGATGAATAGTGGCAGAATGTCCGTCTTCTTCTTCCTTTAGTAATACTGTTGATAAGTTCAGTTAAAGAGCAGCTGCTTTAAAGAACTGAAAGAAATGTCAAACAGGAAGGTTTGAAAAAGCAATTAAAAAATCTATACTTAAAACATTTAAAATAATGCTTATATATTGTGTATTATGATTTACAATGAGAGGGCATTTTTATTGTTGTCTTATGGATTGTAAGTGCCTTACAATTCTGATATAATTGTGTAAAAGTGTTAAAATTTAAGATTATTTTACAAAAGGGTTTTGGGGGTTTTACGTGTTAAAACCTAATTTGAACCTTTGTCAAACTTTTAAGCCTTCATATGTTTTATTTAATGTATACTTCTGTTTAAAATTAGTTTGAAATAAAGAATTAAATTGAAAGTTCTACAGTAATGCAGTACAACCAGTCACCTTTACTGACTCAGGTTCAGTGGCAGTTCTACACTAATTTACTCCCCGGACGAGTAAACCCATGCCCCTCCGCACACAGACAAATTTGACGATATCCTTATGTGTTCCCTATCTTTATTTGGCCATTTTACATATAAAAATTCATGAATTTTATAAACTCGTATTACCGGGTTGTCAAACTCAGTTGCACAGGTACCCTAAATCCAAAACATGCCTTAGGTTGCAGGCCAAACAAGATAAACATTTACTGAACACACCAAAGCTAAACGTTTAAACCTTTTTAAACCTTTAAAACTTAACTTTTTGAACATGAATATGAATAAAGACAGAGAGGAAAATTAATCCAATATAAATCAAGTCAAACCTTAAATAACATGTCATATTTTGCTCTTTATAAAAATATATTCTGTCAAAATTATACAAATATGAACATACAGCAGAAAAAAAACAAATGAAGCCTGGAAATATTAATTTTTAAAAATAAAAAAATCAAATCATTCAGTTTTCTTTGCTCTTTTGCCCATTTTGTTAAAGCTGGATTCCTCATGATTTTTAGCAATAAGTTTATTTCTGCTTGGTGTGCGATGTACTGTGTGTGTCTATGTGAAACACATCAAAGGTACTTTTTTTTTTTAAATTTGTTGTGAATATCATTTTTATGTCTTATATAAAAAATTAAAAACTAAATTATATAACTCATCACTGGGATTACTCCCAAAAATTTGGCATTTTCCTAATTTTGTGTAACACCAACAGTAAAAAATTCTCCAAAAAACCTAAATTCTTTCATAAACAAATGTTTTATTGTTTATTCATGATCTCAAAAAGTGCAGCTGTTTTACTGCCTGCATTACCTGCTGTCTTTATGTCAAATATGTTACTAACACCAACTACATGCCAGGCAGACGTGAAAAATACATTCTATAAGGAAAAAAAGGACAAGTAATAAAAATGGCTACAATAGTTAATAAATAATGACATTATTAGCATGAGCAGAGTAATCCAACAGCACACGACGATCCAGGTGTTGTGCAATTGAGGCTGTGCACCGTGCTCACTGCTGCGCCCATTACCCCTCCCCTTTGCCTTCACACTCCTTTAGATAGATAGATAGATAGATAGATAGATAGATAGATAGATAGATAGATAGATAGATAGATAGATAGATAGATAGATAGATAGATAGATAGATAGATAGATAGATAGATAGATAGATAGATAGATAGATAGATAGATGACTTTATTAATCCCACAATGGGGAAATTTCCTTTATCTGTGGCAGCAAAAACGACATTCAGAAATAATCTGTATAATATAACATCAAAAAAGGACATAAAAAAGACAGGACTTTAAGACAGGAGTGTGTGCAGCTGGGGGGGTTCCAATTTGCAGGTTTTAGGCCGTTCCAAAGTCTGTGAAATAACAGATAATAGAAAACGGACAGTGAATTTTTTTTTTCTTCCAATCATGGGAATGGCACCACCTTTAAATTTGCGCCCCGGGCAATTGTCTGTCTTGCCCGTGCCTAAAACCACTACTAGTCATGTTCTGTTGGAGGGTTCTTCTTATTCTTTCATTCAGTTTCAGTTTGGTCATTTAACGTGTGGACAATTTTCTTAATTAGTTCAAATAAAATATAGCTTTTCTAGAACAACCTTAACATTTTTTAGAATCACAATCTGACATCTGGGGGACTAAAATTGAATGCCCAAATAACAAATTTGAAAAGAATCTGTTGAATTTATGTCAGCAGTATGGATGGAAGAGTTTTTAATGGATGGAATGAATGGAAGGATTTCAACAGATCCAATGACAAGTTAGAGCAATTCTGTAAACAATTTTTAAGTAGATGGGAAACCAGTCCTGTAGTGCAGAGTGCAGAGGTGGAGCAGTTGATTCCTGATTTGAAGATTGCAGGTTTGGGTCTGGGCTGCACAGGGGCACTCTTGCCTCACAGCAAGAATGCCCCTGGTTCAAGTCCTGGCTGGGGGACCTGCCGGCTTCCTCCTACCATCCAAAAACATGCTTCATGAATGTGAGTGTGCATGTGTCTGTGAATGTGGTCCTGTGACAGACTGGTGACCTGTCCAGGATGTACCTTGCCTTCGCCCACAAGTGACCGTGATAGGCTTCGGCAGCCCAGTGACCCCGAAAGGGAACAAACAGATTAGAAGATAAATGAATGAAAAAAAGGTCAAGGTCTTGCCTTCCTGCTTGTGGTGTGATATATTTAAAATGGGTAAATGGGACTGTGACTTTAAAGCTCCATGGGCATCAATTAGGTAGAAAAGTGCATGTACCATTTTTTTTAAAGATTGAGAAGTTCATATTTGTGTACTCTCATTAAAATCCAGAATGACAGGAGGAAACAAAAGCATGCATAAACTTTTCTGCATTAAGGATTGGACCTAGTTTAGTGGTGTTGTTAACCCTTGTGCTATCTCTAGATGACCCCACCTTTACATTGACGTGTTATTCCTACCATGACAAAGGTGGATAAAGGTGGAAAGATTTCATGTAATCCATTGACACCAGTGAAGATCACAAATCATTGAAGAAAAAAGGTTCAGAGCTCTGTCTAGTGGGTCTAGATGACCCCACTCCCAACGGTAAAGTGCCTAGGATAACACAAGGGTTAAATTGGAGAGACTTAATGTGTGGACACTGTTGGGAGAGAGGTTAGACTTAATAATACTGTTTGGTAAATGGTCCAGAGAACAGATTAATAGTTTCACATTTTTATTAAAAAATGACCTAAATGTTTCAGCAAGTCTGTTAGACCTCCAGTGTGTAGTTGGAGGGGCCTGCTTGATTAGCATAGGCTACTGCTCCCCTTATCAGACTGTTTTCAGAATAATATTGACAAATACAAATAAGGACATAAAAAAACATTTTACGCGTTGAAAATGTCCAGAACAAAAAATCATGCACAGGGGATGCTCTGGACTATTCTCATAAAGACATCCGTTTTCTAATTACCTTTCTTTAGATGTTTGACTTATCTGATAAACCTGCCGTCTTTTGCTTCCAATGTCCACAAACCCTTCTATTTATCGGTTATGTTCTCCATTTTTCAGACACATCCTCCATTCCCAGATCTCCTCCGTCTACTAATGCACCAATGGAACTCTCCAGCAACTATGATGTCTCTACCAGCTCTTTTTACAAAACAGGTCATACCGAATCTCTAACAGATACAGAAGAATCCCACAGAACCATCCAACAGATCTTTACTTCCAGTCCTCACAGCTCAACAGCTAAAGAAGCCTCAGAGTATGAGAACCCCAACAAACCTGCTGATTTACGCACCAATGTTTCTTTCTCAGTCACTCAGTCTTTAGGTGTCAACACCAATCCGACTGATTTATCGCATCCCCCTGAGCTCATGACCAGTCAAGCACCTGTGTCAGAAGGAAGAAGCATAGAGCTCCAGAGTACATCAAGTTCAGAACAGACAGAAGTGTTCAGCGGATCTACTTTGATCAGAGACCAGACTGAGCTTAGAGAAAGTAGATTCACCATCACAAGCCATTCTACAGCGGATCCACAAGTCATAGGTGACACATCGGCCTCCACAGAGCTGACCCATGTCTCATTTACAGCTAAATCAGAGTCAGAACACAACAGCAAATCAACAGCTTTCAAGAAGAGCTCAACTCCACCCTTCACAGAACCTGCTGCAGCACACCTGATACCTGCTTTTATTACACAGTCACATCCTAACCCTACTGACAGTAATGGTGAAGTATTCCAAAATTCACCATCAGCCACAAGCTCCACCCACCATACAAAGAAATCTGTGAGCAGGAAAACACATATAACCAGACTTATGAACATAACTGAAATGATGACTGCAATGACACTGTTGAGCGAATTTGTGACAACACCTGCAACAAATCGTGCAAGAACACCTGTGATACTACCTGCAAGCACACCTTTGATAAAACCTGCAAGCACACCTGTGACTAAACCTGCAAGCACACCTTTGATAAAACCTGCAAGCACACCTGTGACAACACATGTGACTGAACCTGCAAGCACACCTGTGACTGAACCTGAAAGCACACCTTTGATAAAACCTGCAAGCACACCTTTGATAAAACCTGCAAGCACACCTGTGACAACACATGTGACTGAACCTGCAAGCACACCTGTGACTGAACCTGCAAGCACACCTTTGATAAAACCTGCAAGCACACCTTTGATAAAACCTGCAAGCACACCTGTGACTGAACCTGAAAGCACACCTTTGATAAAACCTGCAAGCACACTTTTGATAAAACCTGCAAGCACACCTGTGACAACACATGTGACTGAACCTGCAAGCACACCTGTGACTGAACCTGAAAGCACACCTTTGATAAAACCTGCAAGCACACCTTTGATAAAACCTGCAAGCACACCTGTGACAACACCTGTGACTGAACCTGCAAGAACTCCTGTGACTGAACCTGAAAGCACACCTTTGATAAAACCTGCAAGCACACCTGTGACAACACCTGTGACTGAACCTGCAAGAACACCTGTGAAAACACCTGTTACTGAACCTCCAAGGACACCGATGACAACATCTGTGATTAAACCTGCAAGCATACCTGTGACAAAACTTGCAAGCACACCTGTGATAACACCTGGAACTGAACCTGCAAGCACACCTGTGGCCAAACCTGGAACCGAACCTGTCAAGACACCTTTTACCACACATGCAACTAGACCTGTGACCACATCTGACACAACACCTATAGCCATTGCTGTGACCACACCTGTGACCACACCTGGAAAGTCACCTATGAACTCAAGTATGACCATATATACAAGCACACCTGAAACTACACCGGCAACTACACCTATGACCTTACTTGTGACCATACCTACAAGCAAACCTGTAGGTGTGGTCACATCTACAAATCTCTTCACTGATTTGGTCAAACCTGACACTAAATCTGCAACCAAATATGTGAGCACAGTCAAGACTCCACCTGGGATCACTTCCATGAAAACACTTGAAACCAAATCAGTGCCTCCACCTGTGACAATAGCAGGGGAGATCCCTGTGGCCAAACCTAGAATAACACCTAAACCTGCAACAATACCTGTGACTTCATCTGAGACCAAACCTGTGACAACACTTATGCACAAACTGGGAACCACACAGATGACCAAACCAGTAACAAAACGTGTTACAACATCTGTGGACAAACTGACAACCAGATCTGAAGCCACTCGTTTAACTTCACCTGTGACCAAACTTGTGTCTAAAACTGTGTCAAAACATTTAACCACACCTGTTACGGTTCAGACTACACATGCAACATCTGCAACAACTATTACACCCATGACCATGTCTAAAAGTACTCCTGCAATCACACATGGAGATAATCAACAGGTAGCTAAAATACCTACACCTGCTTCATTAAATAGTACATCTGTAGCCACAAGTAAGACTCGAGCTTTTACACCTTCAACACCACTTTTGGTCACTACCCCGTCTACAACAAGAAAAATGACCACAGGAACTGCCATCAGCACAACCCTCCAGCCTCCTTTAAGTACAACTACAGTTCCAGCCACTGTTAAGGTGAGTGTTGTTGTCTTGTTAGGAGTTCAGGTAAATGTTTCCAGATTTGCTTAATATAAACAGTTTAACTACAGTACAGACCAAAAGTATAGTCTGTACTGTATGTCATGAACCATGCACAGAGTTTCTCTGAGGAACATGTCTAATTCAAAAAGAGCTGGCTGCTGTTTTCAAAAAACTTAATGTCAATCTGCAGAAAATGCTAACATTTATCTTATCAAGCATGTTCATAGAAGGTCTTCTGTTCTTTTTTTCCTTTATCATCAAATGCAAAGAGAAAAAAGAACTTTCACACTGACTTGGAGTCAAGTTTTAAGGTACCGGTAGTTTTGAAAAACGAGACAGAACATGTCAATAAAAATGAGGTTCTTAAGTTTAGACTTGACTTTCAGCTGAGCTCTATTTGCTGTGCCACAACATAACTGGTGCACCTGCTGTTTGAGGCTGAAGGGAAGCAGGAAGGAAGCCAGGGTAGGGTGTTGTCCAGGCTCTTCTGTTGAGATCAACAGAGTCTAACGGGGGAGCTATAAAAGAAGAAAAGTGGTTGTTCTGACATCAGAAATGCTGGATTCTGAGTCAGTTGATCTCAGACAAATTCTGCATAGTGTTGGGATTCTAGTTTCAAACATGAAACGTGGACTTGGAGGCTCATCATGTTGAGCTTTTGTCCAACAGAAGAGAGACTAAAGTAATCCTTTTGTATTGTGTCAGTTATGCAGATTTGACAGCTTGTCCTTGTGACACATCAACCCATTGATTTAGCTTGTTGCTATTTTGCTGTGTTAACACCATTCTTTTATGCTCTGTGTATAAACTGGATTACTGACATGCATATTTTAGGTGTTCAGTGCTCATGTTCAGGTCTGCTTTTGAAGGTCCACACATCAAGGGGACCCAGATGTTCTCCACATATGACAGAGATCAGCACCAGTTCAGAGTCAGCAATTCTCCTGTTGAACAGCACCAGTTTTTCGTGTGAATTCAGCGCTGTCATCAACTCACCTTCCTCACCTGGCATCTTTCAATGTGAGCTGAATGGGAAAAACAGCAGCATGTTCATCTGCAACATCAGTAACTTGGAACCAGGAACTCTGCACCAGCTGACTGTGATCTCCAAGAAGGATGGAGGGCAAAGCAGCACCTCCATGAGGACAGGTAAGGCCTGAAGATTGGTTTTACACGTATATCCTTACCAAGAAGAACCAGCGTGTTTTTGTCAGTCAAAATTTACACAGAGGCTCTCGATGGAAGCAAGAGTTGGTTTAAAAATAGGTTTAAACACTTCTTTCAATGCAGACATTTGAGTTTAAAAAGGAAAATTGGTCAAGACAAAATCTCAATGGTCTTTCACCAGAACAATATCCCAACAGTGAAACAACACAAGAACCGCTGACATCTGATGGTAAAAAGAGACATAACAGTACATGATATCAGGGGACATGATTCACAAAGACAGAAAGATAATCAATTTAAATACAAAAACACTGTAACATTCCTAAGACTAAAATAAACCATAGGTTACAGTCAGTTATCTTCTCTGATTCTTCAGTCATTGAAGGTCATAGCAGTGGCCAGAAAGGATCATCTGCAGAGGATCGGAAGAAAGTCTTGACTGAAGACATGCTAGTAGGGCTGGGAATCACTGGGTACCTCACGATACAATTTGCTCACGATAACGATACTATCACGATATGGCGATAATGTGATAACCAATACATATCGTCTCTAACATCTCATGATATATCAAACTTTAAGAAAGAAGAATTTGAAAAACTGTTTTTTTGGAAAATATTTCCCCATTTATTTTTTGTTTTTAAACACCATGATAATAAACAACTTGTGTCCTATTTGGTGTAATGAATGACAGACTTGTATGTGACATTGCTGAAATCAGTAATACTGTCTTTGACAAACAATGACAATTTTCATTTGGAAATATCTGTAAAATTCGGTTTAAACAATAGTGAACATGAACAGCAGCCTTTATTTAGTACAAAATTGCTGTAAACAGGATAAAACATGAAAAAGTCAAGTAGCTGCCAGGCACATTGGTGTACACTTTTGAAAAACAAAACCATAGCCATTGCTTAATTAAAAAAAAAATAGCTGTGAATCAGATATTAATCCTGTGAACAATTATAGTCTTTGTTAAAAATGAATGACACCATTTAGTGCAAATGTGGTGTAGACGAAAATAAAATCCCCCCCCCCCCCCAAAAAAAAAAAAAAAAAATTAAGTATCTAGGAACTTTCCTTTAAGTTATTTAAGACATAAACTGCTTTCAAAATAAATTACCAGGGATAAAATACATGAACTTAAAGTGCATCTAAAAGTAAACATCTTCGTGAACAACACGTTTGGGGTAAAGCTGCATGTGATGTATGTTTATGTCCATGTTTTTCTGGAGAACCACAGGCTCTTTAGCATCAAGACGCGGCTCGTCTACCGCTGCTTAGAGGAGAAGGGGGGTCTAAGCGCAGGGATGCCACTCTTTCTGCTGTTTCCATCTCAACCATAGCTCTGGTCTGGGCGTACAGTGCAGGGATCCTTTATTCAGTATTTCCGAGAGGGACTGTCAAAGCTTGACTCTAATGCATTCAATAAAAACCCAAATCCCTCGTTCTCTACCGCGCTGCAGGGACGGAGCCCCTTTTCCGTCTGTTGTTGCCGCTGCTCTCGCAAAAGACGGTGGTAGCTTTGCCTGGAAAAAAGTATCCGCGCCGGGCTGTGTCGGCTCAGACCAGCAACAGCCACGGCTTTCTTGTGTGAGAAAGCCGGCAGCTTCAATGCTGCCATCGCGTCTTTTAACTTGCTATTCTCGCTATTCTCCTTGTTTTTCCCCTCCGCCATCTTTGTTTGAATGTGTTCTTCTTCGTCCGTTCGCAACAGCCAATCTCGCAACAAGTGCCCTCTATCGACCCTCCGAAGAATTGTCTTACCAAAGGATGGTTAATATAACATTTTACAGGGTCTTTAAACGTAAATAAAAGGTCGATACTTGATGAAGACGCAGAATCAATCACGGGACTAAATATCGCGATATATCACCATATCGATATTTTGGCACCCCCCTACATGCTAGACAAATAAAGATCCTTTTATGACATGTTTGTTTCATGTTAGCATGGATAATCTAGGAAAACAAGGACCATTGAGGGGAGCACATGTGCGTGCACACATGTATGCAAAGCTCAACTCAGTGTTTATAAACAGAGGAATTTTAATTTATGCACTGAACAAAAAAATCAATCTGAATATTTTTTTGGTACTCACACTTTCCGGGCTTCAAAAAAGAGTACATGTTTAGCCTTTGGACACTGAGCTTTACAACATTTGGTCAAAGCTCTGTCACACCTGTTGGGTCAGGCAACAAAAGGCCACAGCCACAAAGCTTGCTTGGTTTGGTCCTGGTCTGATTCCTTTAACACTTTAGGTGTAATTTTTGATCTAAATACCACTTGCGACCCAAATGTTCCGTAGCTTATGTCCACATGGCTTAAGTGTTGTGAGTCTGATGCTCACAAAGGTCATATTTTGTTGGTTGTTTTGTAGATATTTTGTTTTGTAGATTTTTTTAGGCTAAGTTTACGTCAGTAAATTGCACCAAAGAGACAGATGTGATGAGGGAGATACATAAACATGGAAGCAAAGAGGAAACTCACCAGGAAGGGAGACGTTTTGCTTGTAGCCTGCAGATCCCATCCACACCTCCTCCTCTTTCCTGTCCCGTCTCCATACTCTGTGACCCAGGTCCTTTGGGTCTCTGTGCTTTGGGTGTTGCTGGAATTCAGGAACCAGAGAGGTCTTCTTAGACAGGAAGCCATGATGAGGAGCAGGGAAGAGTTCAGTACTGTACTGATGATGTTCTCTCGTCTCACCCACTCAGAAGTTTCTATTTCCTGTTTTGACTTTCTCTGCTTTACTGGAAACACCTCTGCCTGTCATTTATGATTCTCTTCCACCAATGTAGTGTTATCCAAAACTGCCCCCAATCCATTCTCCGTTCCAAACTACATCCAGGTTCTGATCCACATAGTCTTTCGTCTATTAGGGAAGTAGAAAGAAAAAGTGGGGTTCAAATAATGGATAGTTGATCGACTTGTCCTGCCACCTGGTTCAACATAAGTGTAGTTAAACACACTGTTGTCTCCTGCCTTAGACCCAGTGAAACAGCCTACCTGAAGGTTTAGCTTCACCCCCTTCAAGCTCAGTATTCAAGGATTCAAGGAGTGTTTATTGCCATTTTCAGTGAACAGAGCCGTTTCACAGAATTGGAATTTGCTTTGGTGCTAGTGTGCAACATAAAGGACCATAAAGTCCTACCTATGGTTCAATGTGGCTTTTTTGTGCCGTTGGTATTCTGGTCCTGTTTTGCTGGACCTGCAGACTAGTATCAAATGAATCTGTAGAACCTGAGCACAAGATCATTTCCCAGCATCATAGTCACAGGTTCTGCAGTTGCCAAGTCCAGATTTAAATAAACGGTTCTGGGACAATTAATTATGGAATGGTTTTCTAGAAAAAAAATCTTATTCAGAAGCTTATTTGTCCAGGTTTGAACTCTGGTTTTGTACTGCTGACAAGTTTTAAAATTGTGTCTGTTCACAATCCTAGTTTTTGTATGGAAAGTCCTGAAATCCAGAACACAGGAATGGCTGACCAAATCAGCAGAAAGCTCATTCTCTCTCTCTCTGTCATCTTAAAGCTCCCTCTGCTGCAGTCCACCTGCAGGTGGCATCCTCTTCCTCTGAGAAAATTAAGGCATCTTGGCAGGCTGGTCCTGGACAGTTGGAGAAATTTAGGGTTCTGCTCATGGACTGGAATGGAGTTCTTCTGCAAAACATCACTGTGAAGAATACCACCACGTCTGTTGACTTTGACGGTTTGGAGCCGGGGACTCGATACACCATCACTGTGGTATCAGAGGCTGCTGGCCTCAAGAGCGCCACCTCCACTGATGCTATCACAGGTTGGTGTTACAGACTGATTTAAAAATTCTTTATTGACAGGTTTGCAGTTTCTGCAGTGTTACTCAACCTTAGTACAGTGTTTTTCAACCTTTTTTGAGCCAAGGTATACTGTTTCCTTGACAAAAATCCTGCAGCACACACGCATCCAAAAATGTAAAAAAGGAGACCCCATAGTCTGTATTGATGTACGTGCATTTTCTCATCTCACGTGCATTTTTTGTGAGAATTGAGGCAGAAAAAGCTGGAAGTCACAGGTGCTATAATGAGAGTTTTCAATAATAATTTTGAACTAAATTAGCTGAAAACATGTCGAGGTAGTTGTTTTTCCTTCCAGTTTATTAACATGCAACTTTATGTAACCTCACAAAAACCAAATGAGAACAATAATATGTTCTTTCCATACACTGATTTATTTTTTTAAATGTTACATGATCACAACATGCTTGATACATTTTAAACAAAAAATATTTTATGTATGTTTATGTTCAATTTTTACTACAGAAAAAGTGAACATGTTGAAGTTTTTCGTCTTAATAAAAAATTTAACTTAAACAAAAATGTTTTATTAATTTTTGGGTGAATACATTGTTTCAATTTAGTTTAAATATATCTGTTGGCCACTTAGCCTTAAGCCTGTTTCTTTTATTTTGTTATTATTTATTATAATATAATAATATTTAAACTTAACTCTTCATATTTTTCAAAAGTGAAGCTGAATTTCTCCTTGATTACAGATATAACGAAACTGTTAGGCTATCAATGATAAACTCAAATTATGAAGGCGAACCAAACTGTTTACCTCTGATTTCATCAAGAATATTTGAAAACTATTAAATAATAAATAGATAATTTATACTTTATTTATCTCACAATGGGGAAATTCTTCATTTGACCCATCCCCTGGGGGAGCAGTGAGCTGCAGCCAAACCGCGCTCGGGAAGCAGTAGCGTTAAGGGTCTTGCCCAAGGGACCCCACTGGGTGATGTTATTTACTCGCCATTGATATGGTAATTGCCCCATTACAATTGTTCATTCCCCTCTGGGAATCAAACCCTGGTTCCCTGCATGGTAGTCTTTCACCTTACCAACTGAGCTACCCAGTGGCCTAGATTAAACAGACCAATGTGTGCATTCATTGTGCTTTATGACAGTTAATAGAGTAGCGTCATTACAGAGATGTTGTCACATTAGCCCAATGCATCATGGGGGAAGAATTGCAAAAACTGCAATGCGAGACAGACTCGCTTCTCTTAGTTTCATTATTTTATTTACTTGTTCCACGGTTTGACACTGGATTCGACGGGAAGCTACTCCGCTAAAGACGAGCTTTGGCTGTTATTTTTGTTGGAACTGAGAGACTTCATGTGCCGAGTTGGATCAAGGAAGTGAGGACTTTAACTACTTCTGACTGGTCAAACTGATGACGTATGATTAAGCCTCCAAGAATGACTGCTCATAAAGATTTGACTTACTGCAGTCAAAGATCAGTTTCCATCAGCGAGTCTCCTCATGGCTAAGGACATTAAGATTAAGGAGAAGGCACACAGAGGGATTAGGGGGGAGAAGCTAACGCTTATGTGTGTCCTATTTTTTTCAGTGCCTGGCCTGCCATCTTCTTTTTCTATGTCCATCAATAGCCACACTGTGCGACTTAGCTGGAAACCCCCCAGAGGAAACTTTGACAACTACAATGCCCTGGTGCTGGACGGCACCACCGTTCTTCTGAACCAGACTGTCAGCAAGCTAAGCAGCGATCTTGTCATTTCTGTTGCTACACTTGACCTGGTGCCTGGACGCCTTTACACAGCAGAGCTCACTGTGCACTATGGCATTCTGGGTAACACGACACGCTGCAGCAGCAGACTGGGTAAGTTGGCATATGCAGCATCTTTCGCTTAGCCTCGTGATTAAAACTGGTCAAAAGCAGCACCACAGTTACTTCAGGTGTGGTGAAAACATAGAGTGGTTGACCTCTAATCAGCAGATCACAGGTTTAGTTCCCACCTTCCCCACCTTGCACCCATGTGTTGAGGTGTCCTTTGTCAAGTCATTGAGCAAGACGCTCCTGGTTGTCATATGTTGGCGCCAGTGTCCGGCAGAGGAGCCGCCATCAGTGTGTTAATGTGTTTTGATAGAACTCTATGGCCCTTCAAGAAGGGTGGTATATATAAGTATATATAAGCGCTATATCAGTATATGCCATTTACCATTGGCTGAGGTGAGTTTCAGTCACCACAGTCATAGCTAAAAACCAGCAGGAGGAATCCCAACATGACACTTTGTTCCTGAGTTGCACCTTGGGGTAACAGAAACAATCTTCTTCCAAAGCGTCACAAGACTGATAAACCTGAAGGTTCAACATCCCATTGACTCAGTCTTAAACTCTGAGGATGGATGTTTTGTTCTTTTACATTGTGTAGCTTTCCTTCTTCCATTCCTGAGTTGCTTTTTGTCTTCTGGCAGCACCTCGGCCTGTGGAGATGCTGCACTTCCGCCACTCTGACGAGACATCTTTGAGTGTCCAGTGGATTCATCCCATTGGACAGTGGGATGGCTTCTTGGTGCTCCTCACAGAGGACCTCTCCACTGCTGTTTCTCAGAGGATCCTCAGACAGGATGCCAGAGATTGCACTTTCACCAGCCTCACTCCAGGACGCCGTCACACTATCACTGTGGTAACCAGAAGCGGCAACCTGAGCAGCTTAGCTTCGGTGATGGCGTGGACCAGTACGTCAAGTAATTGGCAGTAGGTCATAAGGTGAAATGTGAAGACCTATTCTGTCTTTCTGTTTGTCTTCTCAGCGCCAGCTCGGGTTGGTCACATCCAAGTTTTTAGTCTGGGCAGCACCAACAGTCTGCAGACACTGTGGCAACCAGCCTCTGGAGACCTAGACTGGTATCAGGTTCTGCTGGTCCATGATAGCAGTGTCATCAAGAATGAGAGTGTTGGAGTGAACACCAGCCATGTTGTCTTCCAAGAACTGAAACCAGGAGCTCTGTACAAGGTGGTGGTCATCACAGTGAGAGCCGGACTTACTTCCAAACAAGCTGTGGGAGAGGGGCGCACAGGTGAGGATACCCGCCATGACAGCTCCACCAGTACCCCCCCTTCCCCAATCTGCCAATAACAGAGGAGGTCTTAAAGTGGGGAATATGTTACATATTCTGGCTCACACACACATACACACACACACACACACACACACACACACATATATATATATATATAAAAAAAAAAAGCCCCTCTCACCCTCCGCGGGTGGTTTCTCCTCCAAGCTCGGGTCCTCTACCAGAGGCCTGGGAGCTTGAGGGTCCTGCGCAGTATCTTAGCTGTTCCTAGCACTGCACTTTTCTGGACTGAGAGGTCTGAGGTCTTTCCAGGTATCTGTTGTAGCCACTCCTCAAGCTTGGGGGTTACTGCCCCGAGTGCTCCAATTACCACAGGCACCACCGTCACCTTCACTTTCCAGGCTTTCTCCAGTCCTTCTCTGAGTCCCTGGTATTTCTCCAGTTTCTCATGTTCCTTCTTCCTGATGTTCCCATCGCTTGGCACTGCCACATCCACCACAACGGCTTTCCTCTGTTCTTTATCCACCACTACGATGTCTGGTTGGTTCGCCATTACCATCCTATCAGTCTGGATCTGGAAGTCCCACAGGATCTTTGCCCTCTCATTCTCTACCACCTTCGGAGGTGTTTCCCATTTTGACCTTGGGGTTTCCAGTCCATATTCTGCACACATGTTCCTGTATATTATTCCAGCCACTTGATTGTGCCGCTCCATGTATGCTTTACCTGCCAGCATCTTACATCCTGCAGTTATGTGCTGGATTGTTTCAGGCGCCTCTTTGCACAGCCTACACCTTGGGTCTTGTCTGGTGTGGTAGATCTGAGCCTCTATCGCTCTGGTGCTCAGGGCTTGTTCCTGAGCTGCCAGGATGAGCGCTTCAGTGCTGTCTTGTAGGCCAGCCCTTTCTAGCCATTGGTAGGACTTCTTGATATCAGCCACTTCAGTTATGGTCCGGTGGTACATCCCATGGAGGGGTTTGTCCTCCCATGAGGATCTGTCCTCCAGCACTGTATCCTCTGCTCTCCATTGCCTGAGACATTCACTGAGCACACTGTCAGTTGGGGCCTTGAGCTTGATGTATTCATGCATCTTGGATGTTTCATCCTGGATAGTGGCTTCTACGCTCACTAGTCCTCGGCCTCCTTCCTTGCGGCTAGCATACAGTCTCAGAGTGCTGGATTTGGGATGGAACCCTCCATGCATGGTGAGGAGCTTCCGTGTTTTAACATCCATGGTCTGTATTTCTTCCTTTGGCCATCTTATTATTCCTGCGGGGTATCTTATAACTGGCAGTGCATAGCTGTTTATTGCCCGGGTCTTGTTCTTGCCATTGAGCTGGCTTCTCATGACTTGCCTTACTCGTTGGAGGTATTTAGCTGTTGCAGCTTTCCTTGTTGCCTGCTCCAGGTTGCCATTTGCCTGCAGAATTCTAAGGTACTTGTAACTGTCCTCAATGTCTGCTATTGTTCCTTCTGGGAGTGAGACCCCTCCTGTGTGGACTACCTTGCCTCTTTTTGTCACCATCCGGCTGCATTTCTCATGCCCAAATGACATCCCAATATCAGTACTGTAGATCCTGTTGGTGTGGATCAGGGAGTCAATGTCACGTTCGTTCTTAGCATATAGCTTGATGTCATCCATGTCAAGGAGGTGGCTGATATTGGCCCCATTTCTGAGTCGATATCTGTAGCCAGTCTTGTTGATTATTTGACTGAGGGGGTTCAGACCTTTGCAGAACAGCAGTGGGGGACAGAGCATCACCTTGGTATATCCCACATTTGATGGACACTTGTGCAAGTGGCTTCCCATTGGCTTCAAGGGTGGTTTTCCACAGCTTCATTGAGTTTCTTATGAAGGCTCTTAGAGTCCTGTTGATGTTGTACAGCTCCAAGCATTCAGTGATCCATGTGTGTGGCATTGAGTCATAGGCTTTCTTGTAATCAATCCAGGCTGTGCACAGGTTGGTGTGTCGTGACTTGCAGTCTTGAGCGACTGTTCTGTCAACCAGGAGTTGGTGTTTGGCTCCTCTGGAGTCTCTACCAATGCCCTTCTGTGTGTTACTCATGAATTGATCCATGTGCCTATTTATCTTGGTTGCAATGATGCCTGACATGAGCTTCCATGTTGTGGAGAGACAAGTTATTGGCTGGTAATTGGGTGGGACTGCACCCTTTGAGGGATCCTTCTGGATCAGGATCATTCGCCCTTCTGTTAGCCATTCGGGGTGAGTCCCATCTCTTAGCAGCTGGTTCATTTGTGCTGCCAGGCGCTTGTGGAGTGTGGTAAGCTTCTTTAGCCAGTAGGCATGTATCATGTCAGGGCCTGGTGCTGTCCAGTTCTTCATACCTGAGACTCTTTCTTGGATGTCTGCCACTGTGATGGTTACTGGATTCTGTTCAGGGAGGTTGCTATGTTCTTTTCTCAGAGAGACCAGCCATTGGGCATTGCTGTTATGTGCTGTTTCTTTCTCCCATGTACTTTTCCAGTACTGTTCAGCTTCTAGCCTTGGTGGGTCTACTCGGCTGTTTTGACCCTGCCACTGAGTGTACACTTTCGCAGGTTGAGTTGCGAACAGCCTGTTTATTCGTCTGGCTTCATTGTCTCTTGTGTACCTCTTTAGGCGGCTGCTCAAGGCTAGGAGCCTTTGTTTGGCAGTTTTCAGTGCGTCAGGTATGGGCATCTGGCTGTATCTCTTAGGTACTTGCTTTCTTATTGTACCTCTTTGAGCCTCTGTCAGCTTACTCACATCCTTCCGAGTTGCCTTGATTTTGGCCTCTAACCGTTGCTTCCATGGTGGGTATTGTTTTCTTCCATGGTTGCTCTTATAGCCGAGCATCTCAAGGATCACTGCTGCTGAAGTGTAAACCAGTTCATTAGTTTCTGTGATGGTTGTGGTAGGAATGGCTCTCAATGCTTCATTCACAGTTTCAGGTGGTACATCACTTAACCTTTGTAGCTGGTGTTGGGGTTGCCTAGTGTTAATTGTAGACATGATCTTGTCTTTCAGGTCAGTTGCTGCCTCGCTTGTGGTTGTTGGGGCTGTGTACCCAATCTCAGGGTGGGAGTGTGATATAGCCTCCTCTCTGAACTGTTGTTCTGGCTCTCTCGTGGTATTGCCATTGTATTGTTGTGCTTCAATCTCTAGTTGTGATAGGAGTTGCCGTTTGTGGATGTTCGAGCATTGGGCTACCAGTTGTTTGGCAGTTAGCCTTGATTGTGGGTTTCGAAGCATCCATTCATTCCACATTCTCTGCATGTAACCCGTCTGGGTGGGATTGATTGAGTAGTAGCATTCTAACAGAACCTTGTTCTCACAGCTAGTCCATTTCCATCTTGTTCCAGTAGCCCACTTGGCCCACAGGGTGCTCTGGTCCCCCAGCACCTGATGCAGACCTTGTTTGGCCAGGTGACGTCTGAGCCGGCATGTTCATTGTCTCTCATATTGTGAGGTAGGCAGTAGCGTAAAGGGCCTTGCCCAAGGACTCTCACTGGGTGATGTTAATTGCTCACCATTGTTATGGTAATTGCCCCCCTGCATGACAGTCCTGCACCTTACCAACTGAGCTACCCAAATATATACCTATACCTATATATATATATATATGTATATATATATTTTAACATTGATTAGGGGGTCATATCAATGACCAGTTAACATGCTCGCAGTAGAACTTAAGAAGCTGTAGACTTTCTTTCATCACTTGCAACTACTCTTTCATCAGCTGTTGATCATCCAACAACAGCAGTTAATCTTCCTTCATTGACTGTTCACCCTTAGCAGCTGTATTTAGCAGCTTTCAGGGATGTAACAATTCATTTCAACAACGAAATGATTCATATAATATTTTGTGGTTGCTAATACAATTCATATTCGATTTTGGTTCATTTTAAACTATCTGATTCACTGACCTAAAATGGATCCAGGACATCTTTATCCAAAACTTCAACCAGTGTAACTCAGAGAGAAATACCTGGTACTGAACAGTGCAGCTGAAGTTTTCCAGATTCCTTGGATTACTTTAAGATAACCAAGAAACATGTGTCCAAACAAACAAGTAAACAGGAATTAATGTCAAATCCATTCACATGTTAGTTTCCTAAAGTTCAGCCCACTGTTGTTTTTCCACATCCAAAGAATCCAAAGGGAGCATTATTAGAACATGCTAGCTCACTGTATGGTCACATGATTTTGCTAAATTCAAATTGTTTCCACACATTGGACTGGAATGATGGACTGATCAGTTTTTGTTGCATCACATGTGCGTTGTCCGCTGTCATGGACTTGGTCATTTTTACGTTAAAGTAAAATAAACCTACCGTGCCTCAATCCAAATGGTATTTTACAATCTTGACTCAATGAATTAGGGTCACTGACTGCAAGGACCATATTTTTTTCACAGTTGGAAAGACTTTGGCGCCTTTAAGCGAAAATTTGACCCTCGCCGCATACTCGAAAAGTCACCAAGATGTGCACACACCTAGGATAAATTGAAAAGAAATTTTCCACAAAGTCAATGTTACCCCCCGAAGACGATGACATCACGGCGAGCGATCCCATACAAAAAATTAATGGGCCGAACATCACGTATGGGGCCGGAAAAAAAAATGATTTCAAAATAAAGTTACGAAACCAAAAAACACATGTTGGGGATATCCCAAGAAAGTTTTGATATCATTGTGGGGTGGCCACATGACCTATGGCTTGGCGGCCATTTTGTGGCGAACTCTAAAAATTGGCGATTTTTGTGTTTTTCCATAATATGGAACTTACGTCAAACTGTTCGTCATCCCCAGGTGACCAAAACATAAAATGGTTGCTATGGAGATAAAATCAACAAAAAAGCCGTCATTTAAAAAAAGGGGATTTTCTAACAACTTATGACATGTACCTGTGTGTTTTTCTGAGTGAGTTGATGACGCTGATCACTAAGCTACTACTTTTAGCCACATTAGCATAACTAGCATAGTTAACATAATTAGCATCTTAAGCAATGTGTTTTTCTGAGTAAATTGATGACGCTGATTGCTAAGCTAGCACTTTTAGCAACGTTAGCATAACTTGCAGGTTTAGCATATGCATGTTTGACTAGCCTTGATTGAAGGTGGGTGGTGAGGGTGGTGGTGATGCGTAGAGGTGGGCAGCAATGGTGCGGCGGTGGTACATAGAGGCGGGCAGAAGGGGCAGGTAGCGCCTGCGGGCCATGCAACGCCGCTTGCGGCTTTAATCTCATTTTGATTTTTCAATGGTTTAAGTAGGGATGGGTACCAAGCCCCGGTATTGAAAAAGCCCCGAGGCAACATTCTTCAAGACCGCAGTATTGGTAAGATCTGACCTCTGCTATTGGTACTGGAGAAGTGGCATTTTTTGCCATTACCATCCTATCAGTCTGGATAGTCTGCAGCTGTGAACGCCGACCAGAGTCTGTAATGGGACGGAAAATTTTTCTAAAAAGACAGTCAGTGGCGATCTCGTAGGGGCCATGTGAGCAGCCAAAATAAATAAAAAATCCTTTTAACCCCCTAGAATAAAACCACCCATTTCCACGTAAAATAATTTAATTTGCATCATGGCGCTCTTACTATCCTGTCACCTTGCTGCTACGATGACCATATGTTGCACTGTCTTTGTAGCAGTGGCGATTTCTTTAAGACTGCAAGGGAAGCTTGGCTTCCCTTATAATGTCACAAAATTAGCCAAACTAAAAATGTGTTGGAAAAAGTTCATCTCAAAGACGAGTTGGTTCAGAATCAGTTACATATAGCAGGTCGGCTGACTCTATTTCCTTCTTATACATTCCTGCAGCATCACAGTACATTTCCCTATAGAAACCCAGCATCCATGGACTTCAATGGGGCTCCTTTGAACGTTTTTTCAGTGCTTCGAAACTAGACGGTCATTGGATAAACGCTGCGATTACTCAGTCCCATCGCGGATTTCTCTAGTTCAGTCGAAATAAAACCTGCAGCGACCTATTTCTTTGATATTTGCTTGGCGAAATTGCTTGATTTTCATCATACATATCACACAATTATACACCACATTCCTTGTTTCAGTTTTACAGACTTTAATTTTTTTTAGATTGTTCATTCTTCATTCCTTCATTCATTCATTCATTCATTGATATAACATTAGAAGGCTAGACCAGTGTTTTTCAACCAGTGTGCCGTGGCACACTAGTGTGCCGTGGGAGATGGTCAAGTGTGCTGTGGGAAATTGCCCTCATTAACTGATCTAAAAACATTTACCATCTCCAGGATTTCAGATCTGTGTTCATCCAAACAAACCCTGATAAAACAAGGAGAAATTAGGAATATGAAAGATCATAAAATACTTTTTTTTTTGTGTTTATTTGATTCTATTAAAGACATTTTTATAAGAATGACAGTACCGCGATTTAGCCATAGCTTCAACTGTTTTAGGAAAAGTCCCGCCCCTTTAACTGTCTCCACCAATCATTCTTGGGGGGCTTAATCACATGTCATCAGTCTGACCAATCAGAAGTGGTTAAAGTCTTCACTTCCTTGTTCTGATTCTGTTCATAAAGTCTCTCAGTTCTAACAAAAATACCAGCTAAAGCTCGTCTTTAGCGGTGTAGCTTTCCACAGAATCCGGTGTCAGACCGTGGAACGAGAGAACAAAACCATGAAGCTCAGAGGAGAGAGTCTGTCTGCATCACTACATCTCCCATGATGCATTGGGCTAAAGTGACAGCGTGAGCGTCTTAGAACAACAACGAACTCACATCAAACTGTTTTTAAATCTTTTAACTTAACTTTAGTTACATCTTTTAGAGAAAAAAACAGCTTCCAGCTTTTTCTGCCACAATTATCACTAAAATGCATGTGAGATCATGGAGGGACTGTAGATCAATACAGACAATGAGCTTTTCCTTTTTTTTTTTTTTTGGATGCTGGTGTGCTGCGGGATTTTTGTCAAGGTTAAAGTGTGCCGTGGCTCAAAAAAGGTTGAAAAACACTGGGCTAGGCTAGCGTTGTCGGTGAAACTGTGCACGATGGCAGACGGTGCTAACATTGTTGACCTGATTTTGGCAGAGCTATTTGAAATTGTTCCTTACGAGGAAAAACTTAGAATTAAACAGCAGGGACGATCAACACCAAAGATTGATTTAGTGCAAAAGATATGGAAAAATAACAGGTCTTTTCAGCTCTCCTGGGCTTACAAAGTTAGATGGCTGACTGGAAGTGCTGTGACGAATAAAATTTGCTGCTGGTCATGCCTCTTGATGAACCCATCTTACGGATGTGTTGTTTGGTCAAAGGTGGGGTTTGGAGATCTGTCTAACTTTGACAGGGCATATAAAAAACATGAAAAGAGCAATGAACATGTGAGTGCATGTGCAAAAGTAAGTTGCATGGGGAGGATTAGGGTTGAGCATGCAATAAATGAAGGTGCTCGCATTCAAGTGGTTAAACATAATGAAATAGTCAGACAAAACAGGGCCTCCCTAAACCGCCTTATTGATGTGACATCCTTGCTTTGCCGGCAGGAGCTGTCATTTAGGGGACATGATGAGAGTAGTGAAACATCCAACAAGGGGAATTACAGAGAGTTCACAGAAACATTACAGAAACATTAGCTAAATATGACTGTCCTGTCCACACAATTCGAGTCCTCAACTGTGTTTTCTGGTATGTCCCATACTAGTCAAAATGATTTGATCTCTGCTCTTGCAGCCACCGTTTCTGATCAGATCAGAGATGAAATTCAGGATGTTTCCATTTTTGGATGGCAGGTGGATGAAACAACTGATATATCTTGCCATGCCCAACTCTCTGTCATTGTTCGCTATGTGGATAGTGCAGGTAAAATTCAGGAGTGCTTTATTGGATTTTTTTATGTTTCGGGGAGGCGAGATGCCCGGGTATGTTTTTGAAATATTAAATGAGAACATGCAGGGCTACAATTTTAAGGACAAGCTTGTGGCACAGACCTATGATGGGGCTGCTGTCATGGCTTGAGATGTCAATGGTCTGCAGGCCAAAGTGAAAGCAATAGCCCCCAGTCCAATGTTTGTGCATTGCTATGCACACCGACTGAATTTGGTGCTGTCACAGGGGCTAAATGCTTGCCTGAGTGCAGAAATTTTTTGCATCACTCTCTGGATTTGCCACATTTTTTTCAAAATCCTCAAAGAGGAAATATTTTCTGGAATCTGCAGGCTGTTTAAGGTTGCCCAGAAACGCTACTCGATGGAATTTTACATCACGGATAGTGAGCACTGTGGCAAACAATTATGATGGCCACCTGCAGACATTTGAGAACATCATTGCAGATACAGTCCCTGACAAAAGTCTTGTCGCTTATCCATTTTGTAGAAACAAAAGCGTATAACCTCACTTTTAATGAATCCATTCATTGGTTTTAGAAATGTCTCATATGAAAGCTAAAACCCTCCCAAATTATGTTCAATATACTAAAATAAAATTGCTTCACTGAAGAAAGATTGATCATTTAATGAACACAGAAAGGTCACATTTTGGCAAGACAAAAGTTTTGTCGCCTTGTCATATGATGCACCCAATCCTAGATTACAGCGTCACTTTTGATCAATTACTGATCAATCAATTAGTGGGTGTGTATAAAAAGAACCCCAGCACACCAGGCCTTCACATCAACTGCAACTTGACCTCTGACAACATGCCTAAGATTCACCCTGAGACCAAAGCGTTGATTATCAAGAGGCTGAAGACCAGATCCACTGCTGAGGTGGCTGACACCTTCAATGTGTCTCAGCGTCAAGAACAAAGAATAAGAAAAAGATTTGAAGAGACTGGAGATGTTTTTGACAAGCCCAGGTCCGGCAGACCCCGCAAGACAACTGCTCGGGAGGACCGTTTGTTGGTTGGAAAATCCAAGGCCAGCCCCTTTTCCACTGCAGCAGAGCTCCACCAGGCCTGGTCACCTCAAGTCCCTGTGTCAACCAGAACAGTTTGTAGAATTCTGTCTCAAAATGGCCTCCATGGTCGAATCAGTGCCCAGAAACCAGCACTAAACAAAAGGCAATTGAAAAAACATGTGGCATTTGCAAAAGCCCACAGCCTGCTAAATGGATGGACGCTGGAAAAGTGGCAGAAGGTGGATTTCTCAGATGAGTCTTCAGTTGAATTAGATCACAGCCGCCGCAAATATTGCAGGAGACCAACTGGAGCCCGCATGGACCCAAGATTCACCCAGAAAACAGTTAAGTTTGGTGGCGGAAAAATCATGGTTGTGCGGCTGTGGTGCAGCGGTAGGGCGGTCGACTCATGATCGTAAAATTGCAGGTTCGATTCCCGCCTTGCACACCCATGTGTCGAAGTGTCCTTGGGCAAGACACTGAACCCCACCTTGCTTCTGGTGGGAGGTTGGCGCCAGTGTTTGGCAGCAGAGCCGCCGCCAGTGTGTGAATGTGTGTGTGCATGTGTGAATGGGACTGTGACTGTAAAGCGCTTTGGGCCTTCGTAAGAGGGTAGAAAGCGCTATATAAGTATACGCTATTTACCATTTACCACGGTCTGGGGTTCCATCCAGTATGGGGATGTGCAAAACATTTGCAGGGTGGAAGGCAATATCAACAGCCTAAAATATCAAGAAGGATTAGCTACCTCTAACATTCCCAACCATAAAAGGGGTCAAATTCTGCAGCGGGATGGTGCTCCATGGCATACTTCCATCTCTACATCAAAGTTCCTCAAGGCCAAGAAGATCAAGGTGCTCCAGGACAGGCCAGCCCAGTCACCAGACATGAACATCATTGAGCATGTCTGGGCTAGAATGAAAGAGGAAGCATGGAAGACCAAACCAAAGAATCTTGATGACCCCTGAGAGGCATGGAAGACTGCTTTCTTTGCTACTCCTGATGACTTCATCCATAAATTGTATGAATCACTGTCAAACCGCATGGATGCTGTCCTTTAAGCTCATGGAAGTCATACAAGATATTAAATATGGATCTCACAGTAGCACTACTTCATTCACTGATGTTATGCAACATATTTTTGTTTTTGAAGTAAATTATTTGTTAAATGTTCACATTACTCTCCGTAGGCGACAAAACTTTTGTCTTACCAAAATGTGACCTTTCTGTGTTCATTAAATGATCAATCTTTCTTCAGTGAAGCAATTTTATTTTAGTATATTGAATATAATTTGGGAGGGTTTTAGCTTTCATATGAGACATTTCTAAAACCAATGAATGGATTCATTAAAGTGTGGATGCCATGCTTTGAACAACTTTGTCAAATAAAAAAGCCCTTTAAACGCTGATTCTATTGATACCAATAGTTCCCGTCGAAAAAAATCCGAAGCATATGAATAATAGACATCTTTCGAAGGAATCAGAGATTTGAATTTGCCGCTAAGAGCGCAGGCTGGAAGTGACCCCGATATGACCTGTGACGTCACGAAAGGCATTGACTTCCGTAGTTCCGCTTCGGACAGCAGGTAAACAAAGCAGGTAGTCTTCGTTTCTCTCGTTAATCATCGTTAATTCGTTAATTCTCGTTAATTCTCTGTTAATCATCAACATGCCAAGTCGTTGTGTGGCAGCTGGATGTAGCAATACATCTAGTGAAAGTGTATCTGTGTATAAATTCCCAAAACAAGAAACGCTGCTGAAACAATGGACAAAACAAGTTCAACGCACGAGGGCGAAACCGAAGCCCTCGAGCAAACCGAACGTACTTTCCTGGAAATAAAGACCTGATCTCTATGGACAAATCGCTTTCCGGATGAAAAAATTGTCTGAAATCGGCGAATTTTAGCTTTATTTTCTATATTTCTCTGCGGATCGCTTCCTCTATGGTCGCGGCTATCTCTCGTCTACCCGGCCTAATTGACCAATGACGGGACGTTTTAGTTGCTTTCGGATGCGTCGACGGCTCTGATTGGCTCTGTCTGTACCACGTGGTCAGCGTGACGGATCCCCTAGAGACCAAAACTGGCGGGGACACGCTAAACTTTCACAAACAAATCTGAAGAGTTTGCGATCAATAATGCGGGCATCGTCATTATTGAGCGTGGTCACGACCTCAGTTGTGAGAAGACGATTAAAAAAAACACACATTTAAGTGGTCTTGGCTGGAAGACGGTAGCATCACTCTGTGCTTCGCTATCGGTGCTAGCCACGTTGTCTGCCTTTCGTTACGTCACAAACAGGGCGGCGCAAATTCGGCGGAATGCGTGAAGCCGGCGGCCGTCCTCGTTGTTTATATCGCGTTTTTCGCTATTTATTCTTTTTCGAAAAATATTAAAAACAATCGCAACATGAAATAGAGATTATTTACTATATTTTGGCTTATTAAAATAGGCCATGTCACCCACACTTTAAAAGTGAGGTTATACGCTTTTGTTTCTACAAAATGGATAAGCGACAAGACTTTTGTCAGGGACTGTACAACAATGGATGATGATACACTGGATTGTGCCAAAGGCTTTGTGAGGAAACTAGAGGATTTTATGAACAAATGAACAAATCTTCTCTGAGACAGATGTGGTCTTTGATATTGTCCAGCAGAGGGCGATGAATGTTCTTTACTGCAAGAACAGAATTTAATCTCTTCTTGCATTTGTCAAAGAGAAGAGGTCAGAGGGGGCTTTCCAAGCCATTTATGCCAAAACAGCAGATCTCACATCACACCCACGAGATGAGCCCATGAGAAAGGGCCGTCTGACCCAATTGCAGGATCCCCAAGTGCGATACAGAAATCTGTACATGGCCATCCTTGATAACATCTTGGAGCAAATTCCTTGATGTTTTTCTAATTTGGAAAGCAGCTCTTCTTAGAATTAGTCAATCCAGGGAAATTTGATGACATGAGACAGGTATTTCCAGAGGAGGCCTTCCAAAGTGTCCTGAAAAGTTATGGCTATCACTTTGATTCAGGAAGACTGCGGTCAGAACTTCAAGTCCTGTGTTCAGATCAGGACTTGCAGGGTAACAGGGGAAAGCTGTGTGATTACTTGGTGTTCCTTAAAGACATGGAGTTGGACAGTGCAATGCCTCAGCTTTACAAACTGTTCTCATTAGTGGCAACAAGTGGAGCTACATCTGCAGGTGTAGAAAGGAGCTTCTCCTGTTTAAAGCGACTCAAGTCCTACAACTGAAACACAATGGGCCAAGGCCTTTTATGTAGCCTAGCTGTGCTGGCCATTGAGAGGACACTGGTCAAGTCACTTGAAAAGACTCCTAGTTGGTACGACAGGGCCACCGACCATTTTCTTGAAAAGGAACGTAGGGCAGAATTTACTTTTAAATAAATAGACAATTTTATGATCTAGGCCGAAAATGAGCTTCCCCTCTCTGACAGACCAGTAGCCACCACTGCTGTATAGTACACGCTGGAGGGAGGGGGCGTTGCACTCAGGGGAAAACAACGAACAGGTAGAGAGGCGGGGGTGGGGCTTAGGCTCACCACTTATGATTCCAGACAAACTAACAGCTGGTTCCTAATAAAAAATAGTTGTCATCTATAAAATTAATATAATTTATTAGGTTTACTGGATTTGAAAAAATAAATAAAATAGAAAGGAGTCTGCATCAAAGGGAATTTGTTTCCATCATTTCACTTAACTGAACTCTGGTGTTTGACAGACAGAAAAGTCTATTCAAGGTTGTGGAAAATGGACAAAGATATAGGGAAAAATCACGCTCATAAAGAATAAAAAACAATTAAATTAAATAATTAAATAAATATCCTGACAGCATTTTGAATCCATTCAAGTATTGCCAAAAAAACTATCACAATATATCGGCAAAATTTTTTTTCTAACATCCCCAGTGTTGCAGCTCCCTGTGCTTTCATCTCAGTGGGAAACTGATCCAAATGTCTCTTTGAGTGATAGAGGTTGCCGACCCCTGGTCTAGCACATCCACGTGCATTCCAGGTTTGTATTGTAAAATTATCATGTACAAAGTAAAATGTTTTGTTGAAAAAAACAATGTTGTTGCATAATGAGAAAACAAAACACTTTATGTTCTTAATTTGTTATTTATTTTTCGTCCTCAAAAATGATCGATAACAGTATCGTTAAAATACTGGATCGATAAGCAGTATCAATAAGAGTAGTAGTACCGTTAAAACCTTAACGATACCCATCCCTAGGTTTAAGTCTATTTGATTTGATTAACAATTTGCCCCAGACAGATTGATCTGATTGGATCGTAGGAATAGAAATCAATTAATTGATTAATCGATTATTTGTTGCACCCTAAGAAGCTTCGGATCCTTCTTTTTCATGGTTTTAAGGAATTATTTCTTCCATGGTGTGTAACTCAGACGTAGGTCTGGTCTTTGACTAAATCATGTCAGCAACTTTTTTAACCTTCCTCCCATCATTGAACTGTTACAGACTAAAGGTATGATTGAGATCCGTCCTTGCTCCATCTCTGGTTGTTATCATATTAGATCAATTAGATGGCTCACACCTATCATGTGAACAGCACAGGATATGAATGGATTTGAAAAAATTTCTGGTTGTCCTTGCAGATTTCTTCTGGAGTTTCAGAGACGGAGACAAAGATTTTGCCATAGTATAAAAAGGCATGGCAAGGTGTGAGGAAAACACCTGAGGGGTAAAGAAACCCTTCATGATGGTGGCTTACTGGCTTTTGTCATCATGCTGTTGGAGATCCTCCCGCGCTTGAATCACTGTTTAGCTGAAGACCCTGGTTGAGCTCCAGTGCTCACACAGATTTGTAATTGATATTCTAAAAAACAGAGTAGCTTATGGTCTCATGGACTGGCTATGACATGTCTGATATCCAGCTTCTAACAAAAAATTGGGGAGGAAATCTCTACATTCTATTTATGACCTTCACAAACTGATGAGCATTTGCAGTTTCCTCCCAGAGAATGTTGCTGATGTCTTTCCTGCCATTGTTTTCACACACCTGAATGCCAGTCTTAAAAGACCTTGGGGGCCCCTGTGTTTTTTGAGAGTTCCTATTCTGCCATTACTTCTAAAAAAGGGTTTTTTAAAAGTGTGATCAAATCCCTGGATCTTGTCGCTTCCAGAGTTTTCCCTGTGACTGTTTCGAAACTTAAACTTCTGGATAGGAACAAATAACTGATCTGAGTAATGTCGTGTTAGTGTGTTTGCTGAGTGACGAGCAGAGAGGGTTTCCTGTGTTTGTGTTCAACTGAAAGCAGGATATTGTTGAAAAGCAGGAATTTCTTTAGAATTTTTCAGGAAGTTTTGAGGATGACAACATTAAGGAAGGTGCAGGCCTCTGCTGCACAGCTTCCTGTCAGGGTGAGTGTAAGACTGCACTGATGCCAGGAAACAGGTAATTGTAGAAACTACTGGCTTCCTTATGTCAGCAAATGTTTGTCCAGAATATTTTGTATCTGCCAAGTTACATCCTGCTCCTATGTTTCAAAAACTAATTTTATTGAACAGGAAGTGTACAACAGCATCAGTCCCATTGGATAAAGTTTGTTCTTTGCTGCAAATTATAGGTCTTTATGTGTCTAAGTTATTTGAGTCTATTTCCATCTGCAGTCCAGCACGGAACATCTCAGACAGTTGGTTTTGTTGGAGGATAAAAACCATGAAAAATCTTTGTTATGGAACCAAACAGGAGGGTAGACTCAGTTATGGCTGATGCACTTGTGTACTCTGTGTCGTTTAAATGTTTGTCACAATGACTGTTAACCAAGGATTTGAACCCCCGAACAACCAAAAAGCTGACAGTATTCAATCTGTTGAGTTACAGCCCTCCTGTTACCACTCAATGACACTGGGACATAACAAAGACTGGGTCACACTGCTTATACCTGCTCTGTCTGTCCCCAGTGCCAGCTGCGGTCACAGACGTTCGGGTCAGTAACAATGGCCGGACAAATTTTCTGACAGTGTCCTGGGGCCAGGCTGCAGGTGAGGTAGACAGTTACCTGGTGACTCTAGCAGACCAGGACAGGATGCTCCACACTGTAGCTGTCTCCAAATCCAACCCCAGCTGCATCTTTAATTCGCTGGTTCCCGGACGGCTGTATAACATTTCCATCACCAGCTGCAGTGGGCGCTACCAGAACAGCACCGTCATCCAGGAGAGAACCCGTAAGTTATGCTCTGTTTTGGTCCGGAATTCTTTTTTATGTTTCTTTCTGTAGCTTCTTCACTTAAGTTCAAGACACTTCTGTTCTGCCAGCAGTAAAACAAGAAACACAATTCCTGCAAAGGGCTTCATTAACTCATCATTATGATATCTATATCAAAAGTTGGTTCTGATTAGGCTTGTTCTTCATCCACAAAAAGAATACATTTTCAGCATGAAACTCACCCCACACTTTCACCTTCAGAACCAGCCATGGTGCAAAGCCCGACTGCGACCCACAGCGCGAGGGACGACTACCTGAAAGTGTATTGGCGACATGCTGCCGGAGACCTGGACCGGTATCAAGTGTTCATCAAACACAACAACACCCTCCTTCAGAATAAGACACTGCAAAAGGTGCAGAGTCAGTGCGTGTTCATGGGCCTGACACCTGGACGCCTGTACACAGTGCTGGTGAATACCTGGAGTGGGACGTATGAAGCCAGTGCCTCTACCTATGGGCGGACCCGTAAGTACCAGCTCCGGCCACCACACTGACAACCAATCAGAGTTGGACCATAGTCCAGACCAATCCATCAAATGACAATGAGCTGGATGCGAACCAGAGCAAAGAAGGTCACAATGTTACGGTTGGTCAGGGAAGATAAACCCAGGAGCAGGAAGACTCAAACACGTTCATCAAGTTTCAAGGATTTACTTGAGATTCCAAACAAAGATGCTCCAACACAAAACACAGAAAGAACAGAGCTTAAATGGGAAGCACGATAATTGCAGGCAGCCGTGACCAATCAGGGAGAGTACATAGCTAACCTGCCAAACAACATAACCAAAAAACATCACTAGGGGGCAACCATAACATGCAACTACCAGAACAACCAGACCTTGTAGTTATGACTCCTCCATCAGCAGCTTCACACCCTCTCAGACGTTTAGGGGAGATGTTTTTTTTTCTTCAAATGGACCATCTGCCAGGCAATGTGCTTCTTTTTTATGCCCTTTTTTTGACATTTAAGTAATTTAGGAGCTAACAAATTTTCCTTGGGCGGTGGGGCAGATGGCAACAAAAAGAAGGCTGCAGAGAAGGGATGAAAACTAATAGATCATAATTCTAGAATTAAAAGCTGCAGTGGGTGAAGAACAGCACGTCGTTCAGCATTTCATCTCAGACTTGACTTATCACAGCCTCAGAGAAAATTATGGAGTTAGATTAAACAGACTGTCACCCAGATATAGGATGACAAAGAGGCTAACCTCAGGTCTTGTCTCACTTTCAGTGCCAGCCCCAGTCAGATCACTGGCTCTAACAGGGTCAGGGACAAAAGAACTGTGGGTATCATGGCTGCCGGCTCAAGGTGACGTGGATCACTATGAGGTGCAGCTGCTGTACAGCGACATGAAGGTGTTTCCACCTGTCACTCTGGGCAGCAATGTAGCGGCGTGTGTCCTGACATCGCTTACACCCGGACGACTTTACAAGATCCTGGTGTCCACCTTCAGCGGTCCCAACCAGAGAGCCCACTTCATTGAAGGCCGTACAGGTCAGTACCCCTCTATGAAAACATAAACTGTCCCTACTGAGAATGAAAAGTTCTGTCACCCACCCATGACCAGAGGTAGAAGACCACAAACCAGGTCCACATAATAGAAACAATTGGGAACAGAAAGTGGGCTGACCTTCAAGCTGCTTCTCCTCTTCCTCAGTTCCCAGTAAGGTAAAGAACATCCATGTGAGTAATGAAGGGGGCAGCAGCACCCTGAAGGTGAGCTGGACTCCAGGACATGGCGACGTGGACGGGTATTCTGTATTTCTGTACCAAGGAGGCCGAGAGCTAAGTGTGCGCGTCATCCTCAAACAGCAAAATGAGTTGACGTTTGATTCTCTACAGCCGGGTCAGCTGTACAGTATCGTAGTTCAGTCTGTGAGTGGGCAGCTTCTGAACAACCACAGTGCCACTGGCCGCACAGGTGAATCCTCCCACATCCACAATGCTGCACCCATCAGCTGACCACAACCAGCCTAACAGCAGGTCTCTGTCCCACAGTCCCGTTGTCAGTTACAGGGCTGCAGGCAGATCCCCTTCAGAGCACCTGCAGCCTCCAAGTGAGCTGGCACGAAGCATTGGGCATTGCAGATGGATACATCCTGCAGGTCCTAGATGACAGAGGAAGCCTGGTCACAAATGCCTCACAGCCTTTTGGACTCACACATCACAGGTTTGAAGGCCTTGAACCAGGCAAGAATTACCACGTATTGGTCCAAACCACCAGCGGAGGCATCAACAGCCCAGGGGTCAGCATCAAGGCTCGAACATGTAAGACATCAATTTTAACATTGGCAACAAAGTAGACATGCCCAAAAAGGGTTTTACGTTTCACAGCAAGATAATGGCAGCGAAACAGCCACATCAAAGACAGGCTGGACAGATAATCTCTATTGTCACTCATTGGATTCAGCTCGGAAAAATGAAGCCTGAAATGGCTTCAGCACACTAAACCTAAGTCAAATGCATCCATGCATGGATTGTCCCTTATGAGTGCTGCAGGTTTTTGGTTGTCCAGGCCCGTGGAGGGTTGTAGGGAGGAAGGGCTGCAGGTCTTTTTTGCAGACCCTTTGAGATTCATATGGCCAATTTAAGGGACGTCAAGAAAATGGAAGTTACACACACTTTTAAAGTACGGGTGATACTGTCATACAGTGCCCTTTACGCTGCACTCCAGTCATTAGTGAGATGTGTGTACTGGCTCCTTATTGACCACACACAAACGTTTTACACATGGTGTGTGCATGTGATATGTAGGTGCTTGTAAGAGACCCACACAAACTATGCCCCGATTGGTTAATTTTCTTATTTCTAACACCAAGGTTGCGTGCCATTGGTGCACAGAAAAAAAAACATTTGTACAACACACCTATGTCTCACCTACTTCACCTTTACTTACCCTTGAGTTGGCAATTTCAAAAATGGTCATTTGCGTGGGTATTTTAGAGGCACTTAAGTTGCTACATATAATAAGCGTTGTTTGACCTATTCATGAGAAACAATTTGTGTCCCATTCAGAATTAGTCATAGCTTGTAAACTGTAGAGGCTGTCCCAGACAAATGTCAGGCAGAAGCTGACCTTTAGATGTTTTATATACAGTTTCACTTTCTATGCTCTTTTGAACTTAAAGCATCTTATTTTTTAAATAAAATGTATGCTTAAAATGAACCTGATTATTTTTGATTAAACTTCTTTAAAGTTTTTCTATTTTCACTGGCACAACTTTTTTTACTTAACTTGATGTTAAAATATGAAAGGCAAATACAAAGAGAAATGTATACATATATAATATAGATCAAGTTTAGCATGAAATACAAAAGAGGTTTATACAAATATACTCTTCATGTGTCAGAAGATTCATAACCCCTATTGTAACAGGAAAATCTGTTCAACACAAGAAGCCTTCAGATCTTAAAAAAAATGTAAAATAATAATCCAAAGTTCTTCTGCTCTGTTATAATTTTCTGTCCCATCAGGGCCTGCCGCCATCACCAGCCTATCCATAAAAACCAGCACCACCACCAGCTTGACCTTTCACTGGTCACCACCAGAGGGAGACTTTCAACTTTACGAGATCTTCTTGTATAAAAACGACAACTCCCTGCAGGAAAGTCGGCGTTTGCAGTTCAGTAGTCAGCAGTGTTCCTTTCAGGGTCTCCGTCCTGGGGCTTCTTATCGGATGGTGATTGTGATCCACAGTGGCACAAAGACCAACCAGACTTCCATGTGGGCCCGAACAGGTAACATCACAACTGGACTTTGGTACCTTTTTCTCCCTGTTTGAAGTTGCAGGTTGTGTCACAGAACATGGTTTTCCTCAGTGCCAGCCGCGGTGGTATCTCTGAAGGCTAGCAGTGGTAACCACTCAGACCGTCTGTGGGTGACCTGGGATCATGGTTGTGGGGACGTGAGCGGGTACCTGCTGTCTCTCTACAATCCGGATGGCTCCAAGCAGGCTGAGCATCAGCTGGGCTCAGATTCCACAGAGTTTGTCTTCTCAGGCCTTGTACCGGGCCGACAGTACCAAGCTGAGGTGCTGAGTCTGAGTGGAGAACTCCACAACCGAGCCAGCACCAATGGCCGGACGGGTGAGACTTCATTTTGACACCACAGTGCTTTGCATTAAACTTATCTGACCTGGTGTCTAGGTTTTTAGTCAAGTTTGAAATATCAGATCTGCAGCTCTCGAGGTTTATGCTCAATTTTTGAAGCAGCAGGGCATTACAACATCATTACAACAAACGTCAGAGAACGGCTTTTTGTTGTTTTTTTAATCTGACAATTCACACCAGGAACATTATACACATCTTCTGAATGACTTGTCCATGACGCAATCCTCAAAGTAGATAGTGTTCTATTTTTCTAGTTTCTCTGCATCAACCGGCTGAGCTAAAAAACACAGGATCCTTTCTGACTAGAGTCAAATGAAAGGTCCACTTTGAAAACAACGGATCTCCTAAAAAACATGATGAACATCACATGTTCCACCAATAACTTGATGCTGTGTCTAAACTATAAGTCAGATCACAATAATTATTTCAGTTTTGAAAAGCTCCCAAGTTGAGGGATACAGTGATATAAGTTTTATTAGTCTGAATTTTAAAATCCTTTTAAAAATGTGATCAGAAAGTAAGATTTTTTTTCTGCTGAGCTAAAATTGAAGTAGAACCACTATGGGTGTGTTTGCACTTCCACCAAACAAATGTTAATTTCTTTAAAACTATTTGACTTATCAAAAAAGTTGACCCTTGTAAAAAACAAAAACCTTTGGGCTACAATGTGGGAAAGTTTAATGTCTGTAGGTTCAGGTATGTTCCCTCAATTTCAGGTTAAAAACATGATTTGGTGTAAGAAGCAGCGAGAAAATTTAATATGAGCATGAATACGAGAAATGAGTAAACTTTGTGTCAGACTACGAGCTGTAGGAGCAAGAGTGATTACCCCACAGGTTTGAGGGTCACATTTTCCTACGTTTTGCTGACAAAATTGTGACTGTCACAAACAGTGTTCAAATAATAGTAGTTTGTCAGGGAAATTGTCATCTTAATAAATCTAGTGGCTCCCATATGGCGTCTCTACTCTAGCTTTGACATCATCCACTAGATCCTGAACATTTCGTCCATGGACGTACATTGAAAATTGAAAAATGTTCTAATATATGCATAAATATTTAACTCTAGTTTCCATAAGGTATTTTAAAATGCTGAATGCAATGTGAATTGCTCAATCTTTGCTGAACGTTCATTTTAAAGTTTGAATTGGGTCTTTAGCTAAAAGTTTGCAGACATTTATAGGATTCAGATTGCACAGTTTTTGAAGAATTTAAAGAATTTCATATTTGGTTCCTATGGGGCTTTTTTTGTTCAATATTTAAAAAAACTATAAAGTTTATTAATACCGAAAGTACAGGCAGTTACTTCCTAAACGAGCTGAACGGTTTGATACTAAAATTGCTGAAACCATTTTAATTTCTCACCACTGAGGACCCTCCTTTGTAAAAGCACATGAAAAAACAACTGTCCTTTCTTCAGGGTCTCAGCCAGTCTCTCTGCTTTGTTTTATCACGTCTAATTTTATTCTTAGTTCTTATTATTAACATTCTTATTTTCTGGGTTCTGGTTCTAAATATCTGCAGCAGTTTCACCTAAAGCCTGAGTAGACTCCTGATCTTGGAGTCTTTGTTGCCTCTTCCTTTTATCATTTTTTTAAAAGAGAGCTTTTGGATCCTCTCCAAAAGCTGGTTGGGTTGCGTGAGAACTTTCATTTTTAGGCCTCTTCTTGCCCTATCAGCTGTGGTTTCCTCCACTGTGTCATAAGTTTTCATCCCCTCACCTCATAGGACTCTCATTCAGGTTTGGGTGCAGGTCTGAAATCCAATGTTGACCCCCCCCCCCCCCCCCCAACCCCAGGCACAAACTAGCCCCCCTAAGAAAGACCGGCCTTGTGCCCCAGGCAACCCCCTGCCCATCTTGCAGAAAGTATAGCTGAGAGCGAGGCAGGGGCAATGTCCTTCTGCCCAGGAGGAGGGTGCTTTAAGAAGAGTTTTCTGAAGAATTTACATCCACAGATGTCCACATGCAGCTCTGACATCTTTGATGTACACTTTATTTTGATTATACGCACTAAATAACCTTCTGCAGGAGCACTACTGGAGCATTTATGGCATGAATTTAGCATTGCACGTGTAAACAGTCAGAATCCTTTATTGTCATTGTACATAATTATACAATGAAATAGTAGAGGCCTTGGAGTGGTCAAAATACTGTAAATCTAATCAAAATATGAACAAGAAACAATGAAATCCATGTATGAAAAAATAGAATAAAGTGGAGTGCAATAAAGTGCAGCATAATAAATATTGTGTGTAGAGGTAGATGAAAAGTCAATTATTGCACAGAAAGTCAGTTAATGCACACATTGGTAATAAACAGTAGTTTAGTGTGTGTGAAACAGTCAGAGTGGGGTGTAGTTAGTGGAAGTATGTGTGTTCAGTATGGTAATTGCCTGTGGAAAGAGGATGTTCCTGAGTCTGTTTGTCCTGGTTCTGATGGACCTGTACCTCCTGCCAGAGGGCAGCAGGTCGAACAGAGGGAAAGCAGGATGGGTGGAGTCTGTGATGATACATATCACTCTGCTAAGGCAGCATGACTGGTAAATGTCTTTCAGTGAGGCGAGAGGGCAGATCCCCTGCACTATCTTTACCACTCTATGCACAGACGCTGCTGTGCCTTCCTGATGACAGTAATGGTGTATATCTGTATAGACAGATGATGGTGCACAGGAGGATGAATCTATGGACCCTCTCCACACAGTTTCCGTTGATGTAGAGTGGGGGTGGGTCTGCTCTGTGCTTCGTGAAGTCTCTGTAGGCCGTCTCATCATCCCCAAAGATCAGCCCCACCACAGTAGTGTTGTTTGCAAACTTCACTGTGGTGTTGCTGGTGTGGGCTGGTCTACAGTCTGCTGTATAGAGCGTGTACAGCAAAGGACTGAGCACACATCCCTGTGGGGAGTCTGTGCTCAGCATCCAGGAGGAGGAGAAGTAGGGTCCTAGTTTAACTGAATTTAAATATATATTTAAATTCTCATTTAAGTGCAAACACCCACCCACAGTACTTAATCCCAGTTCCTTTAGGACTACAGAATTCTGCTTCTAAGATCTAATCTCAAGAAGAAACTCTGAAGATGGTGAAAGTCCTTTGATGATTCCTTCTTCCCTTTACTTTCTTATTTCTCAGCTCCTAAACCTCCCACATCTTTCCTGTTTGGGGGGGTCACCAACACCTCCTTGGAGATCACCTGGAGTGGGCCCGTGGAGTCAGACTATGATGACTTTGACCTGCAGTGGAACCCTCATGACCAGCTGTCTGTTGTGAACCCCTATCACAGCCGGACATCCGGCAGTCGTATTCTGACAGGACTGTTCCCTGGACGGCTTTACAGCTTCAGCCTTCGCACTGTCAGTGGGGCCACTCAACCAGGGGCCATGGTCACCCACAGCATCCCCATCTACAACAGCATCCGAACTAGTAAGTGAAAGTGCCTAACTTCATTTTTGTTTTATTTTTTTAAATGCCAGACACTGAACATCAGAAGATGTATTCGGTTTTTAAGTGACCCTCATGGAAGGAAAATCTCTGAAAGTTCAGTCCAGTCAGAACATTTGTGTCTCCACAAAGAACTGAGTGTGGTTTTAGTACAGACACCAGGGGCCTAATTTCTAATGATTTTGAGGACAAAAAAGTTGCTCAAACCAGGTGCAAATGTGTTTATCCACAACACAATGCAACAATCTGTATAATTAATAGCAAAACTGTGAAAAAAGAAGCCATCTTTTGTGCATATGTTAATCCTCAAATCCTTGATTATGGTAATAATCAAGGTGCGTTTCTGCCCTCTTTAAAGTGCTTTACAATCACAGTACTGTTAAACAATCTAGGCATTCAAATACATACCAGGCTACCAGGATCAATGTGGGATCCATTGTCTTGACCAAGGCTGGCCAACCCTGGTCCTCAAGAGCCTCAACCCTGCCTGGTTTCAGCTCTCTCTGGACTCTTTGATGCTGGCTACCTGAACCAGATGTATTCAGTCAATCAGAATGTGGAATCACTTGAGTCAGCTAAACTGCAGAAAGATGGTCAAGGAGGAAACCAGGGCTATTTATTGATGTGGCTTTTGAGGACCAGGGTTGGCCAGCCCCAGTAAGGAGTACAGAGTACTCAGGTTTTTTTGGGGGTCTCTTAGTGGGATACAAGAGTGTTCCAACTGGGGACTCTATTGTTCTACTGGCAGATTTCAGTGCCCATCCAGGCAAAGATAGCACATCTGGAAGGGTATGATCAAGAGCGGAAACCTGAGGTGGCCCAGGCATCTGGACACCTCCCTGATTAGTTGAGCATGACCAGTAGCAGTCCTTATGGCTATCCTAAATGTTTTTAATTTATTGAGAAATTCAGATTTCTAAGTTCGGATATGAGATAAGCTACAAAAATCTTTGGAACTAGAATTCTAAAGTATTTACATGACCAGAAAAATGTTAAAAACTGTAAGTTTTTTATTGGGCTGTCAAATGCGAAAATATTTTTCACACCTTAAAAAGGTTTAGGAAACCAAGTCTTTTGGCAGATCAGTGGTGATGATAGAGAAGAAACAGACTTAAGGCATCTCTTCATTTCAGGCTATTCTGTCTCTTTGTGTAGGACCAGGGCGAGTCCTCGGCCTCCATTGCCGGCCCCAAAGCTCTACTTCCATCTCCTGCTCATGGACACCCCCAGAGGCTGATTATGACTCTTACAACATTGAGTGTGTTCATCAGGACTCCCGCACCGTTGTCTACTCTCGGCGCACTGGGAGAGACTCCACCAGCTATGTCATTACTCAGCTAGATCCTCACAGACACTATACAGTCTATGTAAAGGTCATCTCTGCTGGGGCCACCAGCAGTGAGGTAGAGGACAGCATAGTCACCATGATTGATCGTAAGAGATGCTGGATCAAAATGAACCTTCTACCAGCCAGGCAGGAGGTCAATATACTCTTTGCCTGCCCCCTGCAGGTCCTCCTGCACTCCCCATTGGTACCCGGGTCAGTGAGAGGTCCACTGTTGTTTCCACATACTCCATCTTGTTCTGGTTTAACTGCAGCTGGTTCAGTGATACCAATGGCGCTATCAAGTTCTTTACTGTGGTGGTGACAGAGTCTAAGGGTGAGTGGACTGGACTGTGGAGGACCTTCTGTAGAAGAAATCTTATGAAATGAGTCTGAAAAATGAAGAACCTTTAATTATAAGTAATTACTGAAGTGTTTTTCTTACAATAAAAACCAAAATTGTTTAAAAAAATAAACAGCCCAAGAGATGGGGAAAATAAAGTACACTGCAAAAAATGTGTTTTAGGGTTCCCCTTGATCCCTAAAGGGATAAATAGTGGTTTAAGAAAATAGGTGTTTTAGGATTGCTTTAAAAGTTAACATGAAAGATGTTTCACATGTTACTACAGAGCTGGGGGCCAGCAGCTGAAAGCACTCAGTCATCTCTGTATTTCAAACCCGCAACAAGCAAAATCTTATGTAATCTAAGAGTTTTATCATCAAAAACAAAGACTGGAATTTATTGTATGGTATAAAAATAACTAGAAGCTGTGTGGAAAAATTAGTGTGATAGGTTTATTGGTGTGACGTGCTTTCTTCTGGGTGGTACTTTGTGAGGTGAAGAAAGCATGGATTGCTGGATGCAGATATTAGTGACTACCAATTTAGCTTTTGCTATCATCTAAAAAAATTTTTTGAGTTTTGAAAACTTTTTAATTATGCTGATGTCTGTCAGACACCACAGCCATTGAAAAAAAAAACAGCTTTGGTAAATGAGTCAGACTTTTAATAGAAAAATATGTTTAGCGTTATTGTTAAAAAATAAAAACAAATATTTGATATGGTATACATGTTCGATCTAAACACAGGCAATATTTAAACTGTAAAGATATAAAATTCCAAATATCAAAACAGGAATAAAATCTGTCTCTGACCCGTTTGCAGGTGTGGAAGATGTTCTGCCCGACCAGTATCACCCACTACCTTCTTACAGGGACTACATCTCCAACAGCTCCATCAAGTCTTACCAGACCAGTTACTTCTCCAGTTACTGCTCAGAGAGCCTTGACAGCAATGCCCATGTCTTCAACATCAGCCTGGGGTCAGGCATGGAACCACTGGGGGGACCCTGTGAGCCCAGCAGTGACTTAAACCAGTTCTGTGATGGACCACTGAAGCCCAGGACCTCCTACAGGTATCCATGATTTCATCCTGTCATAACAGTAGCTAAACTTAAGGGACAGGGATAAAAGAGCTCTGAGATTGAGTCAGTAAACATTCCATCACAAATAAACCTGGTTAAAAATTCTCCTGGATGACCTACAGTTTGTGGTGCAGAAATTATAGGTTGATTCTAATGGTACTACTGTCTTTTAGGCTCAGCATCCGAGCTTTCACTCAGCTCTTGCATGAAGATTCAAAGGACATCGGCACCTTCAGTCCTCTGTTCACAGACACGTATCTGTCTCTGCCCATTGTCACTGAGACTGGTAAGGACCTACCACAACTAAACATTCTGAAGCTATGTGAAAGAGGGTACAGGCCAGGACGATTTTGATAACATTCTGGAAACTGTGCTGCAGAAAGTCTGAACGGGGTCATTGGAGGCATCAGCGCTGGACTTTTCCTTATCGCAGTGGTCGTGGTTATCACCGCTCTGTTGGTTTGCAGGCGCAGGGTTGGCAGAGTGTGAGTAACTGCACATGAGCACTCACTGACAGGGAGATGATGGCTGGGCATTGATTCTGCCACACCTGCTTATCACCTCTTGCTGTTGGCTTCAGGAGTGAGGAGAGGCCTGTTTTTGGAATGAGTCAGAGAAGAGAGAGAATTAGTACAGGAATCCAGCTGGGTATCAGAGGGTAAGAAACAATGTTTGATCGTAACCAGTAGTATTGATTGCAAAGTTGTGTTGAAGCTCCACATGGAATGGGTTCGTTGAGTTTGATGTTGAACTTTTTGTTTTCATTGTTTCTCAGAAGCAGAAGAACCTCTAGGTGAGACATTCAGATGTTCTCTGTTTTGCTGATACAGTTCAGGTGAGATCTGTTGTTAAACTTTTCCTTGTCATTAGCAGTCCCATCAGGATCATGAACTTTGAGTCCCACTTCAACAAACTGCTAGCAGACTCCCACTATCTTCTCTCAGAAGAGTACGAGGTGAGCAACCCAAGTCCATCTCCTTGAGCATTCGGTACCTGTTAGATGAGAATGCTTGTTTTTTGACATACTCTACTAGGACATGTTCTTATTGGCTGGACAACTGATCCAGGTAATCATCTGTGAGTTTGTCAATGATATATGGAAAACATGTAACCGCACTAGCTCCTGAGGTCCACCCTTGTTAGAATAAGATCAGTGCTAACTGTTTGTCAGAAGCTACACCACTAAACAAACAGCCGCCATTGTGTAGCTCAGGAGATGATGACAGATCTTCTCACTTTCATCATGTTGGGCAGATGGATTTCTCCTCATTTTTTTGACATTTAGGTTCTTGTTTTTTCTTCTGTCAGGACCTGAAGGATGTTGGTCGGAATCAGCCTCTGGACTCAGCTCTGCTGCCAGAGAACCGTGGGAAGAACCGGTACAATAACATTCTTCCCTGTAGGTGACCCCTCCAGCCAACTCACTGCTTTGTTCTTTGTCTGTGTGGAACTGCAGCTCTGCTTTGCTTGTGTACAGATGACTCCACCAGGGTGAAGCTCTCCTATGTGGACGATGATCCCTGTTCAGACTACATCAACGCAAGCTACATCCCGGTATGATCCTCCTGGAATCAGATGCTAGTGGCCTTTTACCCACAGACACACTTGATTTTTCCATTGATGTCATTCAGTCTCAGTTTTAAAAATAAGTGCAGAGGAAAATATTGATTTAAACAAAAACAGAACATTAAAGCAAAGTGGTTACAGTGCTTATTCAACATAATAATTCATAAATTCAACATAATTCACAAATACTAGCTCCGGTTACATGTGCAAAATATCTTTGATTGGAAAGATTGGATTAGAATTGAACTGTGTACATGGGCCCAGAAAAACATTTACCGATTATAACAAACATTTACATACGCCATACTTTCGGTCAGAATAAATAATTTAGACATGCACAGAACTCTCTCAAATACCGGAAGAAGAAATGAGCTGCCACATAGAGTGGGATGATTGTCTAAACGTGATGTTTTTATTATCATTATGATTTTTATGAAGCGCCTGTTTGCTCATTCTTTTTTTTTATTGTGGTTTTTTTGTGGCGGAACGGAGCCAGACGAAGGGTTAGGAGTAGGCTAACAACATTTATTCTTAGATTAACATAAAGTCCATGTGGTCAATGTTGAAATCTGCATCTTGGCTGCACATTAATATGTGGGAATAACATTAGCCTTCGTTTTGTCTGGATTGGAAACACAAATCCACGTGATGGTTTACACGGTTTCTAAGGACTGCGCAGCATTTCTGCTGTGAAAAGCTGCCTCTGTAACTCACACACAACCCCAAAGCCTCTCCTCTGCTTGGAGACACAGTTTTACTGGGAGACATGGTTCTCCTGAGTTCAGCAGCTCGCTCACACAGAGCAGCGGGACGGACTGTCAGCCGGAGCGCAGTCATTACAAAGCAGCCCCCCCTGCCCCGCAAAGACAAAGCTACGAGTCCAGCTGCTCTGCTCAGAGATGGTTTGCTCGCGTGGAGCAGCCGGTCGGTCCTGTTTGCAATTTAAAGCCACCCCTGGAGTGCCGCACCGTCTAAGCATGACGCTAAACCAGAGCAGCAATAACTCACAATCAACGATTTTAGTGACTAGCAATTTATCAACTGTATTTATAAACACAATTAACTGTTTACATGCACCACGATCATATCAACAATCTCGAGCGAAAGATATTTTTATCCAAATGAGTCTGATCGGGGCAGAATATTCCAAACGGCGTGTTTACATGATGCATTTTTCTTCCAATCAGGCGTTAATTCTGATTACTTGTGTCCATGTAAAAGCAGCTAATGATATGTTCAGTCCTCGTACAATGCGGGTTTGGTGTTGGTGTGGCTTTAGTACAGTCTTGGTTTGGCCCTTGTCAAATCTTGGTGCAGTCTTGATTTTATCCTGGTGCATTCTTTTAACAGTCTTGGTTTTTGCACTTGTCCATCCCTGTTTAATCTTTGCTTAGTCCTGGTGCAATCCTGGTTTAGACTTGAAACAGTCTTTGTGCGTTTAGTTCTAGTAAAGTTTCGGTTAAATCATTATAGTATGATGGCAAATTGATTTCGATCTGGCTTACATTAGGAGCAGTCTTGATTGTCCAGATTTGGTTTACTTGATTTCCTGGTTTAGTGTTATGTAGCCTTGATTTTGTCTTGATTCTGCCTTACTGGTGTCCTGGTCTAGTCTTAGTGCAGTCCTAGTTTAGTCTGGGTCTGGTCGTGGTTTGATCCTGGTTTAGTTTTGGTTTTGCCCTAGTTTGACTTGATAAAATCATTGTGTAGTCTTGGTGCAGTCAAGGTCAAGCCAAAGCACAGTTTGGGACAGACAAGTTTGGAATGGTTTGGATAAGTCTGATCACCACCCACTGCAGCAGAATAAACCTGCATCTTTCTACATGTATTGGCGGGATTCATCCTAGTGATGACACTGAAGCCTGTTTCTGCTGCTATAAAATTAATCTACTGCAACTCATCTGTTCTCACCCTCTGCTTGGGATTATTGTCAGCACAAAGACTCTTCTTTCTTATTTTATTCTCAAGGCTGGTGCACATTGAAATTTATCATAACCGCATATACAAGTTAACTAGAAGGTGGAAGATAGTAAAAGACAATGGCAGCGCACAGCAACGCAAATTGTTGGTCATCCTGATGCCATAGAGCAATTCAATTCAATTCAATTCAATTTTATTTGTATAGCCCAAAATCACAACAACAGTCGTCTCGATGGGCTTTGAAGTAAAACATGAACTCAAAAGGATCATGAATACATAGAATTCAATAGGAAAATACTAAAATGAACTAACAAACTGACTAAGCCATACTGGCATCCCTGCCCTTAGACCCCCCTTAGCGGTAAGGAAAAACTCCTAAAAAACCGGATTCCAGGAAAAAATGAAGAAACCTCAGGGGTGCCCACATGAAGGAGGGATCCTCCCCCAGGACGGACAAGCGATTTACCAGAACTCTTAGAGAAGAATTAACTTATCTAACTCTACAACTACATATTTAAAGTCCAGCAGACGAGCTTCATCCAGCCATGGTTGGGGGGACAGTCAGGGGTGCGAGTTGAGCCGGAGACAGGATCCACAGCCAGGTGTAGGAGCAGGAGCAGAGACGAGGTACACAGTCAGGAACAGGAGCAGAGATGGGCCAACTGGAGTCTGGAAGCACTCCCACTCCCCAGGAGGGGAGAGGGAAAAAGGGACAATACAGGAATCACTGCACCAACCAGAGGCATGGAGAACTAAATGATAAATGATGATCAAAAGTAGAGAAGAGAGGAAGGGTAGAAGTAGATGAGAAAAGAGGACAGAACCCCAGTGCACCATAGTTACCCCAGCTTCAACTTCTTTTAAAACAAATAGTTATTGTTATTAAGTTTAATTTAAACACATTAACATTAAGTTAAATAATCTCTGAACACTAACTAGTCTGACAATAATCCTGTCCACAGAGGAATGTTTTCAGTCTAACTTTGAATGTAGAAACTGAGTCGGCCTCTCTTCCATGAGCTGGGAGTTTATTCCATAAAACAGGGGCTTGGTGGCTAAACGCTCTACCTCCAACTGTACTTTGACTAATTCTAGGAATCACAAGCAGTCCTGCATTTAGTGAGTGAAGTGTTTTGATTGGATGGTAAGGGACTATGAGGTCATTAATATAGGACGGGGCCATTCCATGTAAGGCCTTATAGGTTAACAGGAGGATCTTGAACTTAATTCTAGAATCAACTGGGAGCCAGTGAAGTGAAACTAACACAGGAGTGATGTGATCTCTTCTGCTAGTTCCTGCTAACAATCTAGCTGCTGCGTTCTGAACAAGCTGGAGACTTCTTAAGGAACTCTTAGGACACGCTGCTAACAAAGAGTCACAGTAATCCAGTCTAGACGTAACAAATGCATGGATGAGTTTTTCAGCATCACTCTTAGAAAGTAGATTTCTGATCTTAGCAATATTCCGCAGGTGAAAAAAATGCAGCAGAAGCAAGCTCAGGATGAATGTCACCTTTTTGTTTTTTTTAGGGCAATAATTTTCGCCGGGAGTACATTGCCACACAGGGTCCACTTCCAGGAACTAAAGATGATTTCTGGAAGATGGTGTGGGAACAGAACGTCCACAATGTGGTGATGGTCACGCAGTGTGTGGAGAAAGGCAGAGTGAGTGCAAGCTGGAAACATCTTTCTGAAATGTTTCTTCTTATTTACTGTCCTTGATAATTAACCTTGCTGAATTATTCAACAATTTAATTAGATTTTCTTGTGTTTACTTAATTTAATACTTTTTCCTTACTAATGCCAAATGTACTATTTTATTCATTGTTGTTTCAGACTATTATTTCTTAAAGTTTTCATTCAAGTGTTATAGATTAAAAGTTCATTTGAGCTAGTCTCATAGTGTTACCCAAAAAGAAAGAATTAATAAACGTACCTCAATCCATCATCATCTCATCATCCAGTTCAGTCCAGAACAGTTCATTTGGGCCATGTTACTATTTTAAGAGTTTTTGGTGTAATCCTCGACTCTGAGAAATAAAAAGGTGACACTAAAGAGTAAATCACCCTTATTTTATCTTGAATTGTATCTGGTTAGAATGGTTGCAACAATTCAGTTAATAAAAGTTTACTTTTTCATTCAGGTAAAGTGTGACCACTACTGGCCCTTTGATCAGGACCCGCTGTACTACGGAGACCTGATTGTGCAGATGCTTTCAGAGTCGGTGTTGTCAGAGTGGACGATCCGAGAGTTCAGAATCTGCAGCGTATGCAGTTCAAGTTCCTGAACGAAAACACAAGCTTTCAGGAGTCAAATAAAGACCTAAAACCAGTGTAGCTTCTCCTACATCTGCTCTTATGTTTCTGTGTCCAGGAGGAGCAGCTGAGCTTCAGCCGTTTGGTCCGTCAGTTTCATTACACAGTGTGGCCCGATCACGGCATTCCTGACAACACTCAGTCCCTCATCCAGTTTGTCCGAACAGTGCGGGACTACGTCAACAGGTCACCTGGTTCTGGTCCCACTGTGGTCCACTGCAGGTAAAGAGCATTCTGTGTTTCAAGGAAGCTACGGTAATGCTGTTCATGTAAAGAACGATATTCATACTGGTGCCAAAGATTTAAAGATGAGATGAAGTTCATTGTTGTAAATGAGAGATGACTATGCTGATCAAAGCTTGATTAGATTAGGTCTCCCTGCCTGTAGTAGGGAGATTGTGAATATTTGATTTGATTTGCTTTTCCCCTCTCTTTAACACACAGAACTTAAGTAATTACATGCATTTGGTTCTTTTCCGCTCTTTGGTTTGTGAAAAGTCCATGTGCATTAAGGTAAACCATACAAGAGTTCATCTGCAAGTGAAATGGAACTCTTGTTCTCAAGAGGACCAGAGTTTTGTTATTTGGTTCAAATCAGAGTTAGAGAGAGTTTTCATGCTTGAAAAACATCAGAGAACACAAGGTCTACCTCAAATCTGACCAAATATATCTATCTATCTAAAGGGTTTGAAGTGCAGAAAATCTACTACAGACAAATTTTGAAACAGGAGCAAAATCCCAATCTGTAGTTTCTGTTTGTGTGTATATTAGTGCGGGAGTTGGCCGTTCAGGGACTTTTATTGTCTTGGATCGAGTGCTACAGCAGCTGGATGTCAGGGACACAGTGGACATCTACGGGGCTGTCTTTGATCTGCGACTCCACCGCTCACACATGGTGCAGACTGAGGTAGGAAGACTAAATCTAGTCTGTCTTTGTTTACTTGTGTATGCTCACCAAAGCACATGAAGGGTATTGTTAGGGTTTACATTGGGGTAATTTCAGGATTCATCTCTGAGCTCCTTTAAGCACTCATCTCTAGACTTATGACAGCACTCATCTTGGGCACATTCAAGGTTTAGGTCCTGGTTTATGTGAGGGCCCATGTCCTGTATTAACCCACTCTAGAAGCGCTGAGGTTCTGAACGAGGCATTAACGTGCGCGCGCCTTAACACCCGGTGCGCCTTTTGTATGTGTCAAAGACGGAAAAATCCCCCGTGACTGAGACCGCGCCCTATCATCCGGTGCGCCCTATGGTCGTGAAAATACTGTAATTATGTCACAGAGTTTGTAACAGCCTGAAAGCTGGCTGCGCCCGCAGCTGCGCTCTCTCTCTCTCCTGTCTTTAAGAAGTAGACTCAAATGTGTGTGAGAAGGAGAAGGCAGAAGGCGCGGGGTGAAGGGTGCCGGCTGAGAGGTGAGCACGGAGCTCCGCCGCGTTTGCGCATGTGCAAAAACCTGGCTGGATCTTCTTCAAGAGGGGGCGACAGTCGTGGGCCGCGGCTCAGTGCCTGATGAAAAATTAAAAATAAAAACTGCGACAGCGCCGCCGTGTAGCGAATTGGCGCCCCTCGGTGCAGCAGCACGCGCTCCTGCCGGAAATGTGTGAAGAAAAAAGGGGGGGGAAGGGGGGTTTGCGGTGAATCAGTTCACCTGTGAGTCGCTTCCAAATGAATTGACCAGGTGGGGGACAAGGGCGAGGGGTGGGATCTACTTTATAAACTTTTTAAAAAGTCAGTCATATGCTGACATTTTCTAAGCTAAATTTTAACAAAGGTATAAGAAATTGTGCAAGTTGTATTTTCGAGGATTATTTTTATTATTGAACAACAACCATGTTCTCAATGAATCCAAAAACTCATTCATATCAAAGCTGAATATTGTTGGAAGTAGCTTTTAGTTTGTTTTTAGTTTTTTTTATAGCTATTTTAGCAGGATATCTGTGTGTGCAAGTGACTATTACTGTGCATAATTATTAGGCAACTTAACAAAAATCAAATATATACCCATTCTAATTATTTATTTTCACCAGTGAAACCAATAGAACATCTCAACATTCACAATGAAATATGTATTTCTGACATTCAAATAAAACTAAAACAAATCAGTGACCAATATAGCCACCTTTATTTTTAAGGACACTCCAAAACCTGCCCTCCATGGATTCTGTCAATCTTTGGATCTGTTCACCATCAACATTGCGTGTAGCAGCAACCACAGCCTCCCAGACACTGTTCAGAGAGGTGGACTGTTTTCCCTCCTTGTAAATCTCACATTTCATGATGGACCACAGGTTCTCTATGGGGTTCAGATCAGGTGAACAAGGAGGCCAGGTCATTAGTTTTTCTTCTTTTAGACCCTTTCCTGCCAGCCACGCTGTGGGGAACTTGGACGCGTGTGATGGAGCAGTGTCCTGCATGACAATCATGTTTTTCTTGAAGGATGCAGACTTCTTCCTGTACCACTGCTTGAAGAAGGCGTCTTCCAGAAACTGGCAGTAGAAACTGGCATTTGAAGTAAAGAAGCGACTTGTAGCTGCGACTTTCCTCTCTGTGTTGGATTATGGAGACCTGTTTTACATGAATGCTTCAGCTCAATGTCTTCGAAAAATTGACATGGTTTATCATTCTTGTCTGAGGTTCATTACTAACTGTAAAACAATGACACATCACTGTGAGTTGTATTCTCGAGTGGGATGGCCTGCCCTGGCCATACGGAGGAGGATTCATTGGTACACTTTCATTTATAAGGCACTGCTTGGACTATTGCCGACCTACATCTCTTCCTTACTGTCACAGAGGAGCGTTGATTCTTATTCTCTTCGCTCACGTGATCATGTGTTGCTCTCTGTACCATTTGCTCGCACCGAACTGGGCAAAAAGGCTTTTTTCCATTCTGCACCTTATGCATGGAACATGTTGCAGAAGGATTGGAAGTTGACAGAGTTGATTTCCTTGAATGCTTTTAAAGTTAAACTGAGAGGTCTCGAGGCTGACTCCTTAACATGCACTTGTTTTTTATAATCGGTTTGTTACTTCCTGTTGTTTTGCTCTTTGTAATTATGTAACTGTATTTTAGTCGCTGCTGCCGCTTGGCCAGGACTCCCTTGAAAAAGAGGTTTTTAATCTCAACGGGACTTTCCTGGTTAAATAAAGGTTAAATAAAATAAAATAAAGTAGGACTGGGAGTTGAGCTTGACTCCATCCTCAACCCGAAAAGGCCCCACAAGCTCATCTTTGATGATACCAGCCCAAACCAGTACTCCACCTCCACCTTGCTGGCGTCTGAGACAGAAACGGCAGCTCAGAACCCCCGTATTACAAGAAAATGGGTTCAATAGAATACTGGGGAATTATGAAGCCACATTTCTTTTCTGTATCTCTAACAAAAATGTATTTATGTTAATACAAACTCCAACTGGAGCTCTCTATCCTTTACCAATCCAGCCACGGGTCCATCCATCTGGCCCATCAAGACTCACTCTCATTTCATCAGTCCATAAAACCTTAGAAAAATCAGTCTGGAGATATTCCTTTGGCCAGTCCTGACGTTTCAGCTTATGTGTCTTGTTCAGTGGTGGTCGTTTTTTAGCCTTTCTTACCATGGCCATGTCTCTGAGTGTTGCACACCTTGTGCTTTTGGGCACTCCAGTGATGTTGCAGCTCTGAAATATGGCAAAACTGGTGGCAAGTGGCATCTTGGCAGCTGTACGCTTGACTTTTCTCAGTTCACGGGCAGTTATTTTGGGCTTTGGTTTTTTCACACACTTCTTGTGACCCTGTTGACTATTTTGAATGAAATGCTTGATTGTTTGATGATTACACTTAAGAGTGCTGCATTCCTCTGCATGATATCACGTACACAGGAAGGATTGATGATCTTGTCTATGGTGTAAGATCCAATATAGCAGGCGGCCAGTTGCCGAGAGGTAGCCTGGATGGGGATGTTCCGCGACGAGAGCCAAACCCTTTGACCAGGCTGGTATGTGGGTCCCACCACCCTGTGACGGTTAGCAATCTGGCAGTTGCTCTCCTTGGTGCGGAGGAGAGCAGCCCTGGCCTGGCGCCAAATTTGCTGGCACCACTGGAGATAGAGCTGAACTGAGGGCACTGCCAGATTGAGTTCCTGTGACGGAAACAAAAGTGGTGAGTACCCAAGGGAGGCTTCGAAGGGAGACATCCCCGTAGCTGAAGATGGGTGAGTATTGTGATCATACTCAACCCAGACCAGGAACCTGGACCAATCAGAGCTGTTCTGGGCTGCCAGGCAACGAAGTGCGACCTCAAGTTCTTGATTGGCTCTCTCCACTTGACCGTTGGACTGTGGGTGGTACCCAGATGTCAAACTGGAGGTTGCGCCTAGAGCAGAACAGAAAGCCTTCCAGACTTGTGAGATGATTTGGGGGCTATGGTCCGAAACAATATCTGATGGAATTCCATGATGTCGAAAAACTTGATCAACCAAAAAAATAAAAAATGATCAACAATGGTGAAAAACTCATGTGTCCATGAGAGGGCGGCAAACCAGCAACAAAGTCTACAGCGATGTGGGACCAAGGGCGACTAGGAGTGGGCAGAGGAAGTAAATATCCAGCAGGTGGTGAGTTGGATGTCTTGGAGCGAGCACAGGTGGTACAAGTCGCCACGTATTCCCGTACATCCATCTCCATGCCGGGCCAGAAAAAAACGTTTCTTCAGGAGGTTGAGCATCCTGTGAACTCCACCATGGCAGGAAATACGTGAGGCGTGCCCCCATGTGAGGGCAGCAGATCTGAGAGACGAGGGTACATACAAAGTTCCAGGGGGGCAGGGAGCATGGTCGGGTTCCTCATTCTAGGCCTGTAAGACCCTAGTTTCAATGTCCCAAGTGAGTTTCCCTACAATGCATGTGGCAGGAATGATGGTGGAGTGGACAGCAGAGTCAGAGAGATTATATTTCCTGGACAGCGCATCTGGCTTGGTATTGCGACTGGGTTAGTGATAGTAAAATCAAAGCGGTCAAAAAACAGCACCAATGAGCCTGGCGAGAGTTGAGACGTTTGGCCGAACGTAGGTAAGCCAGATTTTTATGGCCAGTCCGTACGATGAACGGATCCAGAGACCCCTCCAGCCAATTTTTTGATTTGATTTGAAATGGTTTATTTCAAGCAATCAAGTAGAAACAATACACAAAAGCAATATAATCTTCAGTTATACATTCATACAGTAACTAATCAAACTTAGGATAATTAGACATATTAATAAATATTGCTTGAAAGGGAGTGGAAGGAAGCGAACTTATATAATCCCACCCCGTTATACTGTAACCATTTTATTACATGATTTATCAATATCCGGTTCCTAGCTTTTATCAGACAGAATTGAAAATCATAAGGTATCGATAAAGCAACATAATACTTAATTATTAAGTTAAAAATAAAAAATAAAAATAACTCTTTTAGAAATCAACATGGCAAGTGCAGATCATTTATCTAAAATATGTTACTAATAAAAGTCATTCATATGATTAGAACACAATACTATATCAGTAAAATAGACACAACACTGTTTCAGAAATTTTCATAGTGAAATTTCATCAAGTATCAAAAGTTAAAAATGTGCAAAATTATGCTACATTAGGAAAGATTTTTGAATCAGTTTATCAATTTTTTTGGAGCAAGTGAAGTAATATCATTAAACATCGATCAATTTAACCATTTTCAATAAGTGATTAATCATTTGTTTTACTTTTTTTTTTTAATATTTATAAAGCAATGCTGTAATGGAAAAAGAAATAAAAGGGTCCATATTCCGTCGATTATCCAAGGTTGGTATTTCTTCTTCTGCTGAAAAAACAGCTGGTCTTCTGGGTTCAAAACAGTTTCTAGTTCTCTTCGATGTTATGTCTGCAGACATTAGATAGAGGTCCATATCCTTCTTCAGCTGATATCAGCTCGGTGAAAGTTGAGGTCAAGTTGTCTGCAGGTCAGAACTCTCTGCTGTAGATTCAGGTTACGTCAGACGTATGGAGAAAGTGATGAATCCAGGTGTCATATTTCTTGATATTATTTGACTCTTTGATTTACTCCATGTTGTTTTAGACAACTGCAAACAAGCACTTCTCAAAGTCCTTCATGGTGTTCACAACCAGAACCTTGGACCGGTCTGGTGGACCGAGTGGTTTGACGTAAATCCTGCAGCCTTTAACCCAAGTGTTCTCAATCTGCTTCTGCTTCCTGAGAAGCCGTGCATGTTTGGAGATTTCAGCATTCCTTCTGGTCAGATGGTCGTTCAGATAAGCAGCCGAACCTTTCAGGTTCTTCCTTTGGGACATCAGAGCTAGCTTGTGTTTGTGATTCACAAACCTGATGAGGATCGCTGGTTTATCCGTCTCTTTTCTCCTGGGGAGCAGGTGGCAGGTCTTGATGGTATTGAGATCCAGGGAAATCCCTTTAGATGTTAGAAATGAATGTATTTGCAGATCCAAAGACTCTCCACCGCGCTCCGTATGAACAGCCCTGCTAGCACTAGCATTAGCATTAGCAGTGCTAGCTCCTGTGTTCAGCTTCATTCGAGGCTTGATTGGTAATCCAGTGAGAATGACATTATTCATCCTTACTTGCTGTTCCACATCGTCCAGTCGTTTCTCCAGAATGTCGACCCGGTTTTCTCGTTGCTCGTTTTGAGCCCGAAATCTTCGGAACTCTTCTATCATCTCCCACAGTGGCGTTAGCTTAGCCGACACCTGACCCATAAAAGATCTAAGCGTTTCTTGTATATCATCAAGGGTCTTTTTGAGATCGTCATATTCCTGGGTTTTCTTAGAGGGCATGGTCAGCTCTCTTTTTGGAGAAAATCAACTTATTAAGTCATTTGAAGGTAGTTGTATCCGCAGAGAGCTGCGACCACGCGTCTCGCCGTGACCCGGAACCGGAAGATTCCAATGACGCCACTCGAGCTTGATCACTAAGAGTTCTCTATTGCCAACATCATAATTTCGTTCTGCAGGTGAGATTTTTTAAGAGAAATAAGCACAGGGTTTTAGTTTTCCGGATTGTTCTTCTCTTTGGGAAAGAACGGCACCAACACCTGAATATGAAGCATCGACTTCCACAATGAACTGTCTCTGTATGTCCGGTGGGATGAGTATGGGGGCCAACACAAACGGTTCTTTAAGTTTCTTGAAGGCTGCGTTCCAAATATAAGGCTTGGTGATGGAGGTGATTTGAGTGAGATGAGCGGCAATAGCACTGTAGTTGGGAATGAATCTCCGATAAAAATTAGCAAACCCCAGGAATTGTTTAAGCTTTTTACGAGAGTCAGGTACTTTTTTTTAAAATTTTTTTTTACTTGTCCTGTCCAACAGCTGGGCAGACAGATGAGAGCTGAAGGCCTCTAGTGTTGGACATATTTTACTTTAACAACAGGGGTTAGGAATCTTCTGACAAACCAGAGGTATGTCTGAATCGCCTTTTGTAATCGAGGCCAAACTTTATTCATTTGAATCATATTTGAAAATCTTTTGTGTTGGACCGGACGGAAAAGGAAAGGAGGGAAGAAGAGAGACGGATGTTAGAGAGAGGGGGATACGAGGGTGATGATAGGAGGGGAGGGGGGGCTTAAGACCATAAAGCGGCATAAAGCAACAAGTTACTGGATGTTTACCATTAGGGTGATGTTCAGATGTAATACAAATCTCAAAGGGGTGGGCCTATACACACACACTCAAATGTTATAAACACACCTGTTAGCTGCAGAAATGTCCACATGTCAACATGTACAAGATACAAATAATGTTCACACACGCATACTTATGGCTTCAAACCAACTATTGTGAAATATTTCATTCAATCAATCACGCAAACTATTAGTGCAAAGGTGAGCTAACACCTGTGCTCAGGTGAGTGTTTATGTTCTTCTAAAATGGATGGTGGAATGTGAAAAGAAGGAGGGGGAGTGCCCAGCCATCCCCACACCAAGACTCCCACCGCAGCAGCAGCGGCAGCCAGGATCCCCCAGCGCCACACGGTAGCAGGCAGAGAACAACCGCCCCCCGGGCGATCACATCCGCCACCCAGGCCAGGGCCAGCAGGACCGCTGCGAGGCCCCCAGAGCCAGAGAGCAGGGAGGCATGGGGGGGAAAGAGAGCCCCAGCCCCTGCCCCAGCCCAACCAGGAGAGCAGCCCCGCCGCGCCAGGAGGGCCCAATGCCGGGCCCCGCCCGAGGGGGGTTCCCAAAGCCCCAGACGAGCACCTCATCACTACCCAGGAGTTCTGGGCTTCCCCCGCCCCAACCCCAGGTACGAGGCAGGACCCCCCAAGGGAGACCCACTCTGCGCTCCAGGCAGCCACCCACCCGGCCCACGGTTAGTCCAGGAAGGAGCAAGGCAGGGGACAGCCACCCCAGCCCAGGAGGGGGGCATCCCGGGGAAAAGGGGGGGCCCACGAGGGTGTTGTAGACATGGTCCGACCAGGCTCGGCCACAGTTGGAAATTTGGCAAGGCCCAGCACCCGGGGGCAAAGACCAGACCCTCCCCACAGGGACACGGACACCCCCGGCTCAAATGTGATGTGGTCCCCAGCTTCTGGCCTTGCCAGAAAGCTCAGGGATCCCTCTCCCTGCGTCGAGAGAGGACCACCGGGCCCAGGAAACCAGCACTCAGGGGACACGGCCGCCGTTGCCAAGGGCCCAGTACCCCCTACCAGGGATGGGGTAGGGGACAGATGGTCCAAGGTCCCACCTTCCTTGCGAAATGAGTGTGTGTGTTTGTGAGGGTGTGTGTGCGCATGTGTGTGTGTTTATGTTGGAATGTATATTTTGAGGGGGTAAGGGTGTGTGTACTAAGGGGGTGCAGTTAAAATTGGTGGGTAGGGCACTGAGGTCACATCTCCTGATTAATCACAGTAATGTCCCCTGACCATCCCCACCAAGGGTCCCTAAATGTCTAAGGTGCGGTTAAAATTGGCGGGTAGGGTGCTAGGAGGACATCCGCTGCTTGCTGGCAGTGATGTCCAAGCACCCCCCCCTACCAAGGGCCCTACATGTCTAAGGTGCAAATAAAACCGAGAGAGGGGGGGCCCATTCTATACGGCGACCATGGGAGGGGGACCACTGCCAAGTAGCTCCCCAAGGCACATCGCAGGCTAAACCCCCACCCCCTCACCCTAATATGAGATTATATGAGGAAGGGGGTAAGTTGGGGACAGCTGGTAGACTGTCCCCAGGTGGTCAAACAGCCACCCCCCAGCCTCCCCCAGCATAGGGTCTAGGTCCCCCAGCCCCGGGGTCCTATCCCCCAAGGCGCCAACGCCCCACAGAGAGAGAGAGAGGAGCCAGAAAGCGCCGCCCCCCCAGAGCAAGTCCAGGCCCCCACCCCCAGGCGCCGGCCCTGGGAGAGCTCTGGTCAGGCCTAGACAGGACCAAGGCAGCCAGCCGGCCGGGGCAACCGCCGATTGCCTCAGCGGAGACCCTGACCCATCAAACCCCCAAGGTCCCGTACCGATAGTGCCCCCCTAGAGCACCTCATCACCACCCAGGAGTTCTGGGCTTCCCCCCGCCAACCCCCCCAGCACGGGCATAGAGACCACCCCCCCAAGTCAAGCCGGACCACCACTCAATTGTCATCCGAGTGTCTGCCTTTGATGAATCCCGTTTGATCAAGGTGAATTATGTGAGGAGTGATTTTTTTTCTATTCTCTGTTAGTGCTTTGCAGATAATTTTTACATCTGCATCGATTAAAGAAATGGGGCGATGGCTTGAAGGACTAGTGGGATCTTTATCTGGTTTTAGGAGGAGAATTATGTTGGCGGAGTTCATGTTAGGTGGCATTGATTGGCTTTCTTTGATAAATAATACCATTTTAAAAAACGTTGGTGCCAGCTGTTCCCAGAATTCTTTATAAAACTCAGCAGGAAAGCCGTCAGGTCCTGGTGCTTTACCATTAGGCATAAGCAATAGAGCTTCATGAAGCGCAGAGTCTAGGTTTATCATCTGATCTTCACTTAATCTGGATAGGTTTATTTTATCTAGAAATGAGTTGATGCTTTGCTCTGATGGGTTAATCTGTGATGTGTATAAGTTTTTATCAAAGTCTTTAAATGAGGTATTGATTTTGACCAGATCGTATTGAGTGACATCTCCTGTTTTGTCAATGATGGAAGTGATTGTTGATTTTTCTTTATTAATTTTAAGATGATTAGCAAGAAATTTGCCAGATTTGTTTGAGTTTTCAAATCTTTCAAGTCGTAGCCTTTGTATTTGGAATTGTGTTTGTTTATTGATGATGTCGTTTAACTGAAGCTTTAATTTTTTCAGGTCGCCCAGAATGTGTTCCTGTGCAGAGGCAGTATAAGCAGTCTCCAGAGTTTTGATTTTATTTTCTAGTTCTAATAAATCTGCTCTCTCTTTGCGTTTTTTATGCATTGAGTAAGAAATGATTTTCCCTCTCTTGACTGCTTTTGCTGTTTCCCAAAGAAGACATGGTGAGATATACGGAGTATTGTTGAATTCTAAGAAGGTTGCCCACTCTTTTTTAAAGATTTCAATTAATTTTTGGTCCTTTAAAAGAGACATATTAAACCTCCAGGTTGTACCAGAGGGTGTGGATATTTCCTTAAAAATGTTTATAGAAACTGGTGCATGATCACTAATAATAATAGGATGGATGTTAGAACTTTGGATATTTTTTAAAAGAGAGTTACTGATTAATAAATAGTCTAAACGGGAGTGTGAGTGGTAACCTGGAGAGAAAAAGGTGAACCCCTTAGTGTTTGGATGACATGAGCGCCAAGCGTCGCAGAGACCCAGATCATTCATGTACTGCTTAAGGATACTTGCAGACCGCCATGAGGTTTGCTGCTGTGCTGAGTCTGTCAAGTTCAGTGTCCAAAACAAGGTTGATGTCTCCTCCTATAAGAATTGTGAAGTCAGAGTAAACCGAAAGTGAGGTGAAGAATCTGTGAAAAAAAGAAGAGTCGTCAACATTTGGGCCATAGATACTGGCTATGCAAAAGTCCTTATTCTGAATGGATATATTAATGATTACAAATCTGCCTTCTGGGTCAGTAACTGTATCCTTATGAGTAAAATTAAGATTTTTATTAATTAAAACAGCAACTCCTCTTTGGAGTTGTAACTAGCAGAATACATGACTGGAAATTGTGAGCAGCACAGGAGATGATCCAATTATTTAGATAAATGGGTCTCCTGCAGTAGAGCTAAATCTGCTTGTAGACCATTCAGGTGCTGTAACACTTTCATTCTCTTTGGCCCAGGGCCAAGTCCACGCACATTCCAGCTAACGATGTTAAGACTGTTCATAACGGCTCTGACTGGAAAAGTGTATAGCTAGATAATGCGCGTGCCAGTTCGTGTGCACGTGCCCGCTGTGCAAACCTACTGCACAGAGAAGCATGTGTGCGTGAACGTTTTCTGGCTATGTGAGCTGCATGTTGCATGCGTCCTATGAGAGCCTGTGTGAGATGTTTCCAGTTTGTCGGCGTGTGCGTGCGGGATCGCGTGTGCATGCCCGTGTGTGTGTGTGCGCGCCCGTTCCGTGCATAAATAAATACTTACCCGGGATGCATTGCTTTTAGGTGATTTACATATGAGGAGGGGGGAGAGGGGGCGGGACTAAGGAAAGAAAAGAAAAAAAGAGATAGAAGAGAAAACGAAAACAAAACAACAACAGAAACATGAGTGGGACTGAGGTGAAGAAAAAGACTGTCTTCCTGAGATCGAGGTGTGGATTATTTATGATCCGGTTTCCCATTCACTGAAGTTCGTTTAGCGGGTTTCTTCTGGGCAGCGCAGATGTTCTCAGCGCGGATCTGAAAGCCTTCAGCACAGCCAGGGGGTGATCTCTGGGAACAGCCAGCCGTCCACGTACAGTTTGTCAACGGCCACTACCGCTGTGGAACCAGCAGTGAAATGCTTCCTCCTCAGCAGGAACAGGATCTTCCTTCTACGGAGGATTTCTGCTGGGAACTGGTCATTCACGTTGAAGTGCGTTACCTTCAGCTCCCGTCCTCAGCCCTTCACCAGCTCCTTTTGTCTAAAATGTTCAAATTTGGCAACAACAGCAGGTTCTGGCCAACCCACCTTCACAGCTAGTATATGGAAATCGATCACATGGTCACTAACCGGACAATGCGTTACTTGAGGCTAAGCAATCGCCGGATGGCTTCCTCCTGCTTTCGTGACTGGTCGAAGACCAGGTGGAATTCTCCTATGAAACATTCAAATGGTAGGTGACAGATAGGATGGGTGGCCAGAAAAGCTTGAGCCCATTGGAGAGCTTTATTACGTAGCGCATTTATTACGAGAGTAATTTTACCGTGGTCCGTTTGATAAAACCTGGGTGCCTGCTGGAAGATTAGTTGGCATTGGAGTAGGAACTTCAACATCTCCATAGAAAGGTTCCGGCTGGAGGCGGAAACTTTCCGGTGACATGACTGCGATGGGAGCGGGGATGTTTCCGGGAGGATGATGAGATGTCGCAGCTGTGGAGTAGGAAAATCGACCAGTTAGTTCATTTAGGTTTTGTGTCATACTGTTGAGTCGCGAAAAGAAATCCTCTTGAATATTAGCCATTCGTGATATCACATTCAAGGTGCAGTTCCAGAAATGCTCCTTGCTGTAAGATGGCGAGACGTAGTCCTTCCAGGTCAGCTGGGTCAGGAGTTTGGCCAGTTCGTTCTGTCATGATTTGCAAGAATCGAAACAGACCCAGACGCTGGAACCCGGAAGGAAGACAGGAGATTGTACAGTAAGTTAAGGTGATTCATTTTTACAGGACTAGGATCCGTTGGTGAAGATGATGGCTGGTGACTACGGGTGAGTAGCTGAGCAAAAAACAGGAATTCAGGCTTGAAGTCGTGGCGTGGCTGGAGGTTAGGCATGAACAGGACTGTGGCTTGAACAAGGAGGTCTGAAGGTTATTGAGGCGATTCCCAGGTTTACACTCGTGGAGGTTTTGTTTCCTGGAAGCAAGGCGTAAACAAAGATTAACTTGAGGCAAGAGGTTAGAGAGCAAACATAAAAGACCAGACTAGGCACCATGGAGGAGCAAGAAACTGGCGACGAAAGCTGGCTGTGGATCTCCTTATGAAGGCTGCAGGTTGATGAGTGGAGTGGAAACAGCTGGGAGTACTCAGGAGCAGAGTGGAGAGGGGAGGGGGAGGAGCTGACAGAGGCACAATGACAGATTCAGAAGGTAGTGGATATGTGAATCCAAGTGCGGACACAAACTGGTAGTAGTGAAGTCATTTATTTTGACTTGGCAGGCAGACAGGCAGGCAGGCAGACTGGAAGGGAGGCAGGTAGGCACTTTGTGGAAAGAGATGCAAAAGTTATTTCATTCACTCCTTGGTGTAAAGGAATGTTCAGAAGTCAAAGACTGTTACCACAGGGTAAACAATAATCTGGCACTGGCTGGAGGTCCTCCTCAGGAATAAATAGAGTCTGTGATGGCAGGCAGGTGTGGAGGTGCTGATTGTGCCAATGAGCAGCAGGTGTTGTGCCCCAGGATGAGACATGCTCAACAGAACCACATCAGTTTTGGTTGAGGGGGTGGTAGAGGATAGTGTAGTGTATGGAGAGTAGGGGTTGCATCATGATCATTGGGCTGCTTGGGTTGGGCTGGTCTGCACTGACAAGACTCTGGCTGGGTAGTGGACAGTTGGTGGTTGGGTGAAGCCATTTATTGTAAAAACAAATCTGTTTACTCTTTTCAAATCATAACAAAAACAGGAACTTCCTAAATGACCAAAGTTCACATTCCCTGATGATTTTGTTCTGAAAACATGCACACAAGCTAACACAAAAGGATTTGAATGGCTGCTAAAGGTAGCCATCCTCACCTGTGACTTGTTTACCTGTAAACAATGTGTGTGCACAAAAGGTCTTGGAGTTTCTGGCTAGATCCTGAGTCATGGGGAAAGCTAAAGAGCTGACAGAAAATCTATGGGAAAAGGTAACTGAACTGTACTAATCTGGAAAGGGATATAAAATGATATTCAAGGAACTGAGAATGCCAGTCAGCAGTGTTTAATCTTTGATCAAGATATGGAAAGTAACCCTGCTGACCAAACCACAGTCACAAACATTTCTTCCACAGAAAGTTTTAGGGATGCATAGAAACCCCCACAAAAACTTGAGCTGTGATCCTTGACTCTCTGAAAAACTCTGGTTTTAATGGTTCAAGATGTAAAATATGAAGATATCTGAAGAAAAATGGGCTGCATGATTGAGTTTCCAGAAGAAGCCTGTTTTGCGCAAATACCACCAAATAGCTAACTTACATTACGCCAAACAACACAGAGAAAAGCCTCCAAACTTCTGGACCAAAGTCATTTTGAGTGATGAGACCAAGATTGAACTTTTTTGGCCCCAACCCTAAATGTTTCATTTGGAGAGGCGTCTACAAGGTCTGTGATGAAAAGAACACTATTCCTACTGTGAAACATGAAGGCAGATGGATGATAGTTTAGGGATGAGTGAGCTACAAAGGCAACAGAAACTTGGTCAGAATGAAAGCTGCCTGTTATCAGAAGATACTGGAGGAAATTTGCACTCTTCATCTCGGGGGCTACACATAGGACGCACCTGGACATTTCAACATGACAACGGTCCAAAACACTAGACCAACTCCCCTTGTCGTTGATTCCAACAGAATAAGGTGAAGGTTCTGGAGTTGATATCTCTGTCTCTTGACCTCAGTATTATTGAGCCACTATGGTTAGATATCAATTACCCAGTTCAAGCAAGACAGCCCAAGAATTTATTCACCATTAGAGAAAATAAATAACCTAATCAACAATGACCATAAGTGACTTCAAAATGTTATTGATGCAAAAGGAGGCAATACAAGACATTAGGAACTGGGGTACATCAACTTTTGAACAGGGTCATTTGAGAAGTGTCTTTTGCTATTATGATTTAAAAAGGGTAAACAGATTTTTTTGACAGTAAATGGCTTCACCCAACCACTCTCTCTACCTGCAAAAGTGTACACTCAGTGGCAGCTTCATAAACAGTATTGGAAAAGTATATGGGAGAAAGAGACAGCACATAACAGCAATCCTGAACGGCTGGTTTCTCTGAGAAAAGAGAATGGCAGTCTTCCTAAACAGAGGTTAGTGACCATCATGGTAACAGACATCCAAGAAAGAGTCTCAGGTATGAAGAACTGGACAGCACTGGACCCTGACATGAGACATGCCTACTGGCTAAAGAATCTCACTGCACTCCATGAGCACCTGAGAGCACAACTGAACCAGCTGCCAAGAGATGGGGCTCACCCCAAATGGCTAACGGAAGGATGAACAATCAACAAAACAATGTGAGGTTTTGGAAAACCACCCTGAAAGCCAATGACAAGCCACTTGCCTAAGTGTACATCAAATGGGGCATATACCAAGGAGATGCTCTGTCCCCACCGCTGTTTTGCACAGGTCTGAACCCCCTCAGGCAAATAGTCAACAAGACTTTCTCTGGATACCGAAGCAAGAATGGGGACACTATTGGTCACCTCCACTACATGGATGACATCAAGCAATATGCTAAGAGCGAGTGCAACATTGACTCCCTGATCCACACCACCAGGATCTACAGTGTGCACATTGTTCATGTTTGAGAAATGCAGTCACATAGAGGGTAGTTACAAGTACCTTGGAAAACCACAGGCAAATGGCAACCTGGAACAGGCAGCAAGGAAAGCTGCAACAGCCAAATACCTCCAATGAGTAAGGCAAGTCCTGAAAAGCCAGCTCAATAGCAAAAACAATAAATAATTGTCAGATACCCTGCAGGAATAAGAAGATGGCCAAAAGAAGAGATACAATCAACAGATATTAAGACACTAATTTCAGTTCCCACATCAGGGTTGAAGTTGTTGCTCACTAAATTGTTAATTTCTTGGATCATATCTCAACTTATCTCAGGACTCATGTGAATGCTCATGTCAGGATTCTGACCATGGTTTATGTTAGGACCCACATCAGGGTTTCTGTCTGCACTTAAACTATGGTTGATCTCCGTGGTCTTGTCAGGATGTATGATTATGCTCATGTTAGTCTTTGTCAGAGCTTATTTTTGGGTTCATTGTTTTTCCCACGTTAGCCTTTATGTCAGCAGGAAGAGAAGCAATACTCTATTTATCAGAGAACCTTCCAGTTGTTGTCCAACTAATTTGTGTTTACATGTATGTAACACCTATCCCATGTAACAAGATGAATAACCCTTTGTTATTATGTCGTATTACTAAGGGCGGTGTCCTAGGTTCATCTAATTTGATTTAGTTAGGGGTAAAACAGGAAATACAAAAATCACTTAATTTAATACAAAGAAAATACTGGAAATCGGCGGTGCCTCCACTTAACAGGAATTTAACATTAGATTTTTCCTACTAAGACTAATTAGAATTTAAACATTACAACCTTATTTGATTTTTTTTCTTTTATATTAATTAAACCCCACACACATTTAAATGAAATAAAATACAGTTTACCTTAATCAAGTAGACGGTGGGGGAAAAAAACCAATCAGTTCCTTACACTGAATACAACAGCAACAAAAAATTGGTATAGTCCCCCTCTCTTTTTTTTTTTATTTGTTGCAGGCCTGATCGATGCTCGGGTGCGTTGTGGCCAAAAACTGAAGAGGGCCCTTTCACTTGCTAAGCAAGCAGGGAAAAAAAACGTGCACGTACTCACTTGTCGGATGGTTAGGGGCAACTGTTGGCGGGTGAAAATGCTCTGCAGACAAACGCAGTGGTATCCAGCTTCACAGCAGGACAGAGTAAGAGGAGGCGGGAATCTCTGAGGCCTGGGGGTTGAAATCGTCTCAGACGACCAGCAGAGTGTGCTCGGTCTCCCACGGGTGCTCAGTCTTCCCACGGGTGCTCGGTCTTCCACAGGGTCCAAAAAGACTTGTATGACACACGGTTTCCACAATTTTAACAGAAAAGTTGACTTTGCGTCAAACTTGAAAAATTGTAGGTACAAGCCTTCAGCGTCAGCTCCGCTCCTCACCAAGGTCTGACTCTCTCTGCCCGTTAGTGAAACGCTTTTTTTCGATTGCACCTCTTAGACACACCCCCTTATCTCTGAATGGATGGATCATTATACGGACAGGTAACATAACAAATCAAATTTCAGACTTAACAAAAAATACATACGGGTTAGACTGTGGGGCAAGATAAACCTTTACAACATACAAAACCAAACAAACTTGATTCCCAAAGGAACTAAAAAATAAACCCAACAAATGGCCATTGAACATTTTTTTTAACAAATAATCCATATTCATCATTCAGTAGCCTAGTTTAAAATTTTTTTTTTTTTTCTTTTCTTTCAAATTTTGACTGGGCTACACTCTCCCCGTTCTAAAAGGTTTAAATGTCCTCATCTAACGTCAATGTCTATACCTAGATTTAGAGTGTTTCTTAGGTTTGGGAAGACTGTCATGAGAACTAAGGTTCAACTGAATAACCATGCCATGATATACTATGGTTACAGGTTCCTCAGTTTGTTGTCCAGGTTTGTCATAACTCAATCGAATGACTGGCCTCACTTCTCGAATTGATTTCCTGTGTTTTGAACATTCAACATTCGTGTCTGTGTCTGTTTCTTCTTCATTCGTTTGAGGTTCAATGTCTGAAGGTTCACTTTCATTTTGATTATTTTCATTTGTTTCATGTTCTGGTTCACTCTCAGAGGAGGACTTGTCACAGTTTGTTTTGTCGGACACTGATCCTAGAGATCTTTGGACTAATCTATGGACTTGGTCCTTTTTAGGGGACTCGCACGCATACTCTGAGTCTGAAGAAGAGTTGCTCATCCCAGAGTTGGAGTAACTTTCACTTTGACGATAGTTTTTTCGCTGTCTTGTGATCAGAGGGTTGACACTTTTGGTTGCTTGTGTAATTTCTGGAATCCTGACAAGGTAACCAATAGGAAGGAGATGATCTCTATGCAAAGTTTTGACACTTCCTGGCCCTTGTTCAGGTTCGACTTTATAGACTGGTAGATTTGGTAGTTTCCGTACTACAACGTACGGGATTGGCTTCCATCTGTCTTTCAGCTTGTGTTTTCCAGTAAGGCCAACATTTCTAATAAGAACTCTGTCACCTTCTTGTAGTGGTTGGTCTATAACACGTTGATCATATCTAGATTTGTTTCTAAGATGGTTTTTAGTTGCACTCTCTGTTGCTAGATGATAGGCATGTTTCAGTTCTTTTTTCATTTTTTCAACGTATTGTAAATGGGAGGTTTCTGTGTTTTCCTCAAACACTGCATCAAAACAGATGTCAATGGGCAATCTGGCGTTTCGACCGAACATTAAAAAGTATGGCGAATATCCGGTTGATTCATTTTTAGAACAGTTGTACGCATGTACTAACTGACCCATATGTTGACTCCAGTTCTGTTTCTTTATGTCTTCCAGTGTTCCCAGCATTGAAAGAAGTGTTCTATTGAAACGTTCAGGTTGCGCATCTCCTTGGGGATGATAAGGAGATGTGCAGGATTTTCGAATGCCAAGCATGGAGAGTAGCTCTTTTATAAGTCGGCTCTCAAAATCTCTACCTTGATCTGAGTGTATACTGGCGGGCAATCCGTAGTGGACAAAATACTTTTCCCACAGTACTTTTGTGACAGTAACTGACTTCTGGTCTTTAGTTGGAAACGCCTGCGCGTAACGAGTGAAGTGATCAGTTACTACTAGCACATTTTGAATACCTTTGTTGTCTGGCTCAATTTGGAGAAAATCAATACAAACAAGATCTAATGGACCATTGCTCATGATTTGATTAAGAGGTGAGGAACGTTGTGGAAGAGTTTTTCGTGAAATACAACGTCCGCATGTCTTAATGTATTGATCCACATCTGCATTCATGCGTGGCCAATAAAATCGATCTTTGAGCAGTTCTGAGGTTTTTTCTACTCCAAGGTGTCCGCAGTCATCATGTAGTGATTTCATAACACTAGTTCGATATCTTTCTGGCAAAAGCAACTGTTTATTTTCTGTACCGTTTGGTACTTTTCTTAACCGGTACAGCAGTCCTTCTTCTAATTTGAGTCTGGGTCTTTCACGCCATAATAATGTTATGTCAGGGGAATCCGTCTTGGTTACGACAGTCTGTTTGCCTGAGTGAATGGCTTGTTTGACAGGACCAATGACTAAGTCAAGATCTTGAGCAATTTGAAGCTCTTTGGGTGACAGTTGATCAATAAACTGTGCACTCAAACTAACTGGAAAAGCATAAGTTTCCGGGATTGCTGCGGGGGGAACACCCAGTTGATCAGCACATCTGGATGAGTTGGCTGGAGTTTCTTTTTTACAAATAGCTTTTATTGCTTATTTAGGAACATCTGTCCATTGGTTTGTGTCACTATGCTGACGTGATAGAAGGTCGGCGTCGATGTTGTGACGACCGGGACGATATTGGATGTTAAAATCATACGTGGCTAACGCTGCAAGCCAGCGATGTCCAACAGCATTTAGTTTGGCCGTTGTCAGTACGTAAGTCAGCGGATTGTTGTCTGTTCTGACTGTGAATTTTGCACCATAGAGGTAATCATGAAATTTATTGACAACAGACCATTTTAAAGCCAAAAATTCAAGTTGATGTACCGGGTAGTTTTTCTCCGAGTTGCTTAGTTTTCTGCTAGCAAATGCGACTGGTTTAAGACCTTCAGGGTGCTCTTGGTTAAGGACAGCGCCTAAACCATTCGTGCTCGCGTCTACGTGCAAAATATAAGGTTTGGTGGGATCCGCGAAGGCCAACACAGGTGCATTTGTCAAATGGTCGATTATTGTTTGGAACGCTTTGTGACAAGCCTCATCCCAGCATTCTTTGAACGGCTCAGATGGTTTGAAATAATTCTTGGAGGAATCTTGTGGCTTGTTCTTCTTATTTTTCTGCGTAGGTGGATAGCCTTTGGTGAGTTCAGTTAGGGGACGGACTATGCTTGAGTAGTTGGCTATAAATCTGCGGTAGTACCCGCAGAACCCAAGGAAAGATCTTAGGGTCTTGAGATCTGTTGGTTCAGGCCAATTTTTAACTGCCACAACTTTTTCTGGATCCGTCGCAATGCCTTTTTCTGACACTATGTGTCCAACATATTTTACTTGAGACTGACAAAATTGACATTTGTCAATGGACACTTTGAGACCACACTCTTCGAGTCGATCTAACACTTTTAAGAGACGTTGCTCATGTTCTTCGAGTGTTTTGCCAAACACGATGATGTCATCCAGATACACGATGACTTGGAGAAGGTGCATATCACCGACAGCTTTCTCCATCAGCCGCTGAAAAGTGGCTGGAGCTCCTGTAATACCTTGAGGCATGCGCTCAAACTGATAAAATCCGAGTGGGCAGATAAATGCGTTTTTTTCCTTGTCTTCTTCTGACATGGCTATTTGATAATAACCACTTCGGAGATCCAAAACGGAGAACCATTTACTCCCAGTAAGGCAATCCAAGGCGTCATCTACACGCGGAATGGTGTATTGATCAGGTATAGTACGACTGTTTAGGGTTCTGTAGTCAATGCAAATTCTGATCGAACCATTCTTTTTACGCATGACTACTATTGGTGATGCGTATTGGCTGCGAGATTCTTTGATAACACCTGCCTGTATCAACTGCTGCAAGTGTTTTCGCACATCGTCAATGTCAGCTGGAGCTAAACGTCGCGACCATTCTCGGAAAGGGGTTGAGTCACTTCAATTCAATTCAATTCAATTTTATTTGTATAGCCCAAAATCACAACAAGTCGCCTCGATGGGCTTTGAAGTAAAACAAGGAAAAAAAAGGATCATGAATAGAGAGTCAATAGGAAAATACTAAAATAAACTAACAAACTGACTAAGCTATACTGGCATCCCTGCCCTTAGAACCCCCTTCGCGGTAAGGAAAAACTCCTACAAAAATGGATTCCAGAAAAAAATGAAGAAACCTCAGGGGTGCCCACATGAAGGAGGGATCCTCCCCCAGGACGGACAGGCGATTTACCAGAACTCTTAGAGAAGAATTAACTTATCTAACTCTACATCTATATATTTAAAGTCCAGCAGACAAGCTTCATCCAGCCGGGTTGGGGACAGTCAGGGGCGTGAGTCGAGCCGGAGACAGGAACCACAGCCAGGTGTAGGAGCAGGAGCAGAGACGAGGTACACAGTCAGGAACAGGAGCGCGGATGGGCCAACTGGAGTCTGGAAGCACTCCCACTTCCCAGAAGGGGAGAGGGAAAAAGGGACAATACATGAATCGTACTGCACCAACCAGAGGCATGGAGAACTAAATGATAAATGATGATCAAAAGTAGAGAAGAGAGGAAGTGTAGAGGTAGATGAGAAAAGAAAAGAAAAGAGGACAGAAACGAGGACAGAGCCCCAGTGCACCATAGTTACCCCAGCTTCAACTTCTAGCAGCCTTTTAAAACAAATAGTTATTGTTATTAAGTTTAATTTAAGTTTTAAGTTTTAAATTGAGTTTAATCTCTGAATACTAACTAGTCTGACAATAAGCCTGTCCAAAGAGGAAAGTTTTCAGTCTAACTTTGAATGTAGAAACTGAATCTGCCTCTCTTACATGAGCTGGGAGCTTATTCCATAAAACAGGGGCTTGGTGGCTAAACGCTCTACCTCCAACTGTACTTTTACTAATTCTAGGAATCACAAGCAGTCCTGCATTTTGCGAGCGAAGTGTTCTGATTGGATGGTAAGGGACTATGAGGTCATTAATGTAGGACGGGGCCATTCCATGTAAGGCCTTATAGGTTAACCTGCATGGGTTTTGCACCAGCACTAACCCTAAGGGAGGCTCAGAGGAGCATTTTACACTGCTGCTCTGCGCCCGGGTCTCGTCTCTGGGTTGTCAGGTTGACAGACTAAGGCTAGCAGAAATGTTTCTAGAAAGAAGAGCGGCACCGTCCCGAGTGGGATGGACACCATCTCTCCGCATGAGACCGGGCTTCCCCCAAAACGCGCTCCAATTATCCACAAAACCAACGCCGTTTTCTGGGCACCATCTAGAAAGCCAGCGGTTGAATGATGAAAAGCGGCTGTACATTTCATCACTGACTAAGTTCGGCAGGGGACCAGAGAAAATTACAGTGTCGGACATCGTCTTAGCCAGTTTACACACCGAAGCTACGTTTAACTTAACCACCTCTGATTGTCTCCGTCGGGCATCATTACCGCCTGCGTGAATCACGACTCGACGGAACCTGGACTTACTCTGAGCTAACATCCTAAGGTTCCCCTCGATGTCACCAACTCTGGCCCCCAGATAACACCTGACTGTAGCCGCTGGGAGCTCCACGTTTCTAACTTCAGAAGAGCCTATAACCAGAGTTGAGGGTTCAGCGGGTGTGTCGCTGAGGGGGGAGAACCTATTACTAACGTGGAGTCTCGGGTGCTCTAAGTTCTTGCGTTTAGCACTATGTTTCCTCCCAACCGGTACAAACCCCTGACTGTCTCCCGGCTGCTGGGAGAACGCTGGGGTGCTAGCTAAATTAGTCCTGGTAGCACGGCCCGCGCTACGAGTAATGACCTGGCTAGCCGGTTTAGCTTCCACTGTGCTGAGCCGCGCTTCTAACTGCTCAAGCCTGGCCTCCAAGTCTAACACAAGACTACACTTAACACATCTACCGCTATCTTCACTAAAGGAGGCAGGATCGTCACTAAACATATGGCACATGGAGCAGGAGAGAGAGGGAAAGGTGGAAGGAGTGGTGGCCATGCTAGGTTCTAAGCTAAGGCTAGCGGTGTTTAGGTAAAGAGAAGTGGTTTATTTAGCAAAATGAGAAAGTAAACAGCAAGCGGTTTAACAGTAGTGAATTCGCTACTAAAAAAGTGCTAGATGTGAATATTAACCCAGATAACCCTTAGAGTAAGCAATAGTAGTCAGCAATAGTAGTCAGCCAAACAAGAGGACAGTAGTCAAGCACGACTAATGTTGGATAACGCTCACCCGGAAATGACGTCACAGGAAGGACAGCAGCACTTAATCGGATTTTGTGTTCAACGTCTTTGGCTAATCCCACATCCCATTCATCAAGGGAAAAGACATTTCGTCGTGCCATTAGCTTTTGCCTTAGTCTATTTTTCCATTCTTCTGGGACAGGAGAATCACCAAAATCAAAAAGGTTGGCATCTAAAGCAGTACGCTTTGACTCCAGGGCTTGTGGATTTGTGACAATGTCAGCAGTATGCATTTCTGCAACAACAGTCCCAACCTGAATGCAGGTGGGCTTCTCTGACTCATTTTGCAAAAGTACAGTGAAACTGTTCTCATCAATATCACTCTCAAGAAGAACACCTGGTTGTACTAACACACCAGAGGGGAGTAGAGAAACAGCGGGAGCTTCAACCAGTACTACATCTTGCGATTTTGTAGCTCTATGCTCAATGGTGCACGTAGCCTTAAATTTTTCACCAGGAGCTAGAGTAAGTGGACCTGGTCCAGGCCATTTAACTTGTCCGATTGGTTTTTCTTCTGTATTTGACTGCTGTGGCTGAATTTTTATTTGATCATAAACAGCTTTAACTCTCATGGAGCTGATTTTACATTCACTGTCATTTTCCTTGCAAATCTGAAAAAGCCTGCGGAAAAGAAAAGCATTTGTGCCCACAACTGGGGTTTCATGACCCTGAGGAGGTTCAGGACAAATGAGGGCTAAAACAGTAACTGGCCCTTTAACACCATTCACATCTTCAGGAAATTCCATTTCCACGACTGCGTAGCCACAGTAGGGATAAGACTCGGCAGATAAACTCCAGATCGCTAGACTGGAAATTGGTTGGAGAGGTATGTGTGAGATATTTCTCTCATACCAATCCTCAAAGATAATGGTCACTGTGGACCCTGAATCCATGAGACCTTTGCAGGAAATGTTGTTGACTTTGATTGCGGCAATAGAAGATGGACCAATCAGGGGGTATCAGGACCACGTCGGGCTTGTCTTATCAGTTTTTGTATCACCTTTTGCGAGTTTTCCGGAGCTGTACATTTTGGAGCAATGTGTCCGTTTTCTCCGCAATGATAATGAAAATAATCAGACTCTTTTGTATTATTTGATTTGGACTGAGCAGGTTTAGCACTGTACTCAGTCTTGTATTTTGGGTAGTAACCCGTGTCTGTTGTATAGGTTTTTGGCTTTACTGACATTACATTTATCTGATTTTGGAGAGCTTTAACTTCCCTTTTCAGTTTTTGTACTTCATCGGATTCTGCTTTGCATTTTTTTTCTTTTTTGGACCCTTGTTTGCTTTCTGTTGACTGTTTATTTAGTGGTTTTAACTTTTCTTTGAGTTCTTGAACTTCGGTTTGAAAGTCAGCTGACTCTGTTTTTTTATGCTCAGACTCAGTTGTTTGTACACTGCGAACATATTGTTTTGATGGCTTTTTGAGCTTTTGTCTGGCTAATTCATGCTCCTCTTCTTCACGAATCTCTTTGAGTAAACTGAGAAATGATGGTGGGTCACTTCGCCTCTCTCTAAGATTTAGATTAAGTAGCATTATATCAGACTCAGTGGCACCCCTAATGAGTTGCTCTAATCTAGCTTTGTTGACTTCATGGACGTTTATGCCTCACCTTTTCACAACCTTATTCAATGTTCGTTCTAGTCTGAGCAAGAACTCTGACAGGCACTCATTCGGCTTTTGGTGAAGAGCTTTGAATGTAAAATGCAGTTCTTCGCCTGACTCTACAGTTCCAAAAGTACTCTCGAGGACTTCTATGTAGTCCATATGAGTTGCGTCGGGATTTGACATGCGCACAGCTTGTATGATCTCCAAAGCTGGTCCTTTGAGACTTTTTCTCACTGTCTGTGTACTCATATTCATCAACCATGAACTTAGCTTGTTCCATCCAGTTATCCAAGTTATCTTCTCCAGGTGGAGTGGGATGGACTCCAGAAAATGTTCTTAAACGCCTGTAGGAACTATATTCATTGTTTTTGGGTGACTGTGCTATATCACTCAATGCACGAATGACAGATTCAGCATTTTGGTTCGCAGAAAGAGTGGGACTGCATAGCTGAGCTACATCATCAAGAGACTTTCCTTCATCTTCGAGAAATTTGACCAATTTTTCTGAGAATAAACCAGAACTCTTTTCTCGTTCAACAGTAACTAAAGTCCACGTAACACTTTCATTTACAACCAGCTCGGTAGGAACCTTAGTTGAATCTATTTCTTCTCGGCATTCGCAAAGCACAGTTACTGTGTTGCTATCTGGATCAAACATTTTGCCTCATACTCTCACTTTGCCAATAGCTTTTATAGTTTCGAGTGCAAGTTCAACAGTGTCAACCGGAGTTTCTTCTGAAATACCCATTGCCATTAGAGCATGTGACACATCCACACCTTCACCTCTACACCAGTTGCTTACATTTGGTACACTGTGATTTTGTTTAAAGGCCATTGTTTTGTTTGGAAAAGAGCAAATTACATATATATTTTATTATTTGAATCCCAGCAGTGCCTCCATTTGTGTAACACCTATCCCATGTAACAAGATGAATAACCCTTTGTTATTATGTCGTATTACTAAGGGCGGTGTCCTAGGTTCATCTAATTTGATTTAGTTAGGGGTAAAACAGGAAATACAAAAATCACTTAATTTAATACAAAGAAAATACTGGAAATCGGCGGTGCCTCCACTTAACAGGAATTTAACATTAGATTTTTCCTACTAAGACTAATTAGAATTTAAACATTACAACCTTATTTGATTTTTTTTCTTTTATTTTAATTAAACCCCACACACAGTTAAATGAAATAAAATACAGTTTACCTTAATCAAGTAGACGGTGGGGGAAAAAAAACAATCAGTTCCTTACACTGAATACAACAGCAACAAAAAATTAGTATAGTCCCCCTCTCTTTTTTTTTTTTTATTTGTTGCAGGCCTGATCGATGCTCGGGTGCGTTGTGGCCAAAAACTGAAGAGGGCCCTTTCACTTGCTAAGCAAGCAGGGAAAAAAAAAACGTGCACGTACTCACTTGTCGGAGGGTTAGGGGCAACTGTTGGCGGGTGAAAATGCTCTGCAGACAAACTCAGTGGTATCCAGCTTCACAGCAGGACAGAGTAAGAGGAGGCGGGAATCTCTGAGGCCTGGGGGTTGAAATCGTCTCAGACGACCAGCAGGGTGTGCTCGGTCTCCCACGGGTGCTCAGTCTTCCCACGGGTGCTCGGTCTTCCACAGGGTCCAAAAAGACTCGTATGACACACGTTTTCCACAATTTTAACAGGAAAGTTGACTCTGCGTCAAACTTGAAAAATTGTAGGTACAAGCCTTCAGCGTCAGCTCCGCTCCTCACCAAGGTCTGACTCTCTCTGCCCGTTAGTGAAACGCTTTTTTTCGATTGCACCTCTTAGACACACCCCCTTATCTCTGAATGGATAGATCATTATACGGACAGGTAACATAACAAATCAAATTTCAGACTTAACAAAAAATACATACAGGTTAGACTGTGGGGCAAGATAAACCTTTACAACATACAAAACCAAACAAACTTGATTCCCAAAGGAACTAAAAAATAAACCCAACAAATGGCCATTGAACATTTTTTTAACAAATAATCCATATTCATCATTCAGTAGCCTAGTTTAAAATTTATTTATTTTTTTCTTTTCTTTCAAATTTTGACTGGGCTACATGTACCATTAGGAGGAGGAGCTCTGTGTCAGTAACAGCCATGCCTAACGTGCTGCTCTGCCCCCCTTCCCCCCAGGGTCAGTACTCTTACCTGTATCACTGTGTTCGAGATGTCCTGAGAGCCCGAAAGCTGCGCAATGAGCAGGACTGCCTCCATACCCCCCTGAGAATATAAATCCAGAGGTGAGTCAGCCAGCAACCACACTGCAGTTCCCGTTTGACCATCACCTCAGCTGACAAGCACACGTTATGTCCCACAGATGGTGAGGTAGCCCACCTGCTGAGAAGCTGCAGAGAAAAACCTTCATATTTTTATTTTCATATGCACGCATGTTCATGTGTTTTTGTCTGCACAAAACCTTTCACTTATTTATGTTCCCTGTGACAATGCATTACTTTCTTGTGTGACTGCACTCACTTCAGTCAGCATAAAGTACTTTCTTTCAGCACTGTCCTGTGTGTGTGTGTGCGTGGGTGTATGTGAGTGTGTCTGTGTGGGTGTGTGCGGGTGCGCACTTCGTTGTGATTGTAATACAACCAATAGTGTCTGAAGCTCAATAAATACACAACACGTGAACAGATGCTTGACCATTTTATTTATTCATTTGAATAAGTCAAGATAACTGCAGCAACACAAAACTGCAGAAGAATCCAAAACTATAGCAACACGGTGAAAAAGTAAAGTAATAGAAATCATCAGGAAAACATACACAAAATTGCACTAACACAAAACTATAGCAACACAAATCCATAAAAACATTCTCAATGGGTCACCGATTTCTGGAGTCACCATGGAAATGCTTGGAGAAAAAAAGAGAACGCTATACTTTAGTAGGATGGAGTCAGAGATTTTAATGACTGCATATGAAGATTATAAACACATCAAAAAAGTAATACGGCTGCATCATCAGCAAAAGAAAGAGTTTCTGCTTGGATAAAAAGAACACAACTTTCTATCTCATTTCTATTTTCATTGTGACGCATATATACATAAATTATCCAACTTAAATAAATTATTTCAATTGGTAACAAGTAGTTGAGTTAAATTTATTCAACCTAATTTCTTACATCTATCCAACTCAAAATTTTTTGAAACTCAAATTTACATATTTATCTAAATAAATGTCATATTAATTCAATTCAATTAAATGTTTTTACATCTTAATTAAGAATAATTCTTGAACTCTCAAATGTCTAAGTTTGAGCCTGCAGATATTCTCATTTTTATGACACTAAAATGAAAGAAACAATAAAAATTTACAATATAAATGATAAAGTCTGTTACCATTTCTCCAACTTTAACAATACAGAATGTTACACAAGGGCTGTTAAATAAACTCATCCCTCTCACTCATGGTGCAGAGAGAATTAAACATAACAGGATAAAATAACTCGGCAAAACACAGTAAAACCGCTAAACAACTAAACTCATTTGGACAAAAACCCACACTTCAACCCAAATCCATCCAGACAGGCAAAGGGAATGATATCCCACAATCCCTTGCGGTGCCGATCTAACAACAGCACCAAAGTTACACCTACTTAATTGAATTAATTTAAATGAAAGTAAAATAACTGTCTGATAACTACGTGTTATTTTTAGGCTGACTTAACTAAAAAAAAGGATTTATCTTAACTGTAGCAAATAATGAAGTTAGATCAAAGTAAAAAGTTTCTCTTTAAACATCCATATGTGGTCTTATCAGCCTCTCACTGGGGAAAAAGTATTATCTGAGCTTCTTCATCCACTAAATCATCTTCAAATGGACACGCCATGCTGCTGCACCTCTCTCAAAACAAACTAACCTTCAACTAAACCTGCTCCAGACCAGGTTATGTTCAGAGCATGAGTTGCTATGGCAACTTGACATACCCTGAAACATACCGCCATTTACTTACTGTTGACTTACTTACTTACTGGTAACTAGCATAACCTGCTTTCTGGAATACCCCGCTGGAATGCCCCCCAGGAAGTCAATCATAAAACTACAGCAACAGCTTCACAAAACTGCGCAAACACTAATCACAAAAAGAAGCACGATCATAAAATTTCATCAGCACATACACAAAACCATAGCAACACAATCATAAAATTACAGCAACACAATCATAGCCTATAACAACAGAAAACTGCAGCAACACAATAATGACTCAACAAAAACACAGAACTGCAACAACACACATCTTTAAATAACGTATCAGTATTGTAATATTCTACAAAATGGTAGAAAACACAAACAGAAAACAAAACACACAGAAGGCACAACAAAAACAACACTAAACAGAGCATCACTGAAATCAGAAATGTTAGTAACATTAGCCTAACATTGCTGCAACAATCTTTAAATGTGTTTCTACTAAAGCTAAAGAAGAGCAGAAGTCAGCAGTTGAACTTCTACAAGGCCACAACCCCTAAAGGTAAGTGAAGGATTGTTCCTGAATATTGTCCTGTTCTCACTGTTACTTTAATTCAACACGAGTCTGTGTTGTTGAGTCCTGTGTTATTCTTTTAAGGGCTTTGTTGTGCTTTCGTTTGTGCGGCTGGCTCTGAGGCCCCAGCATTCCCAGAGCTCTTGGGCGGCGCATGCGCCGTGGCTGTATCGGAAGTTGGGCTCGCAGTGATTTAGCTCATGAGACGGCTAGCATTTTAGGTTTTGTCCGGGCGCTTAAAACCACATTTTAGTCCCATAAAAGTACATGTTGACGGAGGGAGGGTGCCCAAAGTGAAACGCCGTGGACTGCCCATGGACTGGGGGTGTTGTAGGCACAGCGGGTCGTGGGGACGGACGCGTTAGACGCGTTTGAAAGAAGTTGTGATTGTTTTTTGGCGCTCCGGAGAAACATGGAGGATTTTCTGCTGTAGCAGCGGCTAACGCTAGCTGCCTGCCGTCACCACCCAACAGAAACGAGCTGCCCGTCCGCTTGCTGAAAGCCCCCGAAATCTGATGCTGGACGTCACCGCGCTTACGGAACCAGGTAAGTTCTCCTGGGTGAGTCGACAACTTTGTCGCGGGGGAGGCCTGCGGGCTGGAGCTGGGGACTAATGAGCTGAAATCGGTCGGAGTTAGCTTATTGAAGCAGCACGGAGGAGCCTAGCTCGCTGCTAATTAGCTGCTCTGGACCCGCATCTATATCTACCACACACAGACCAGTTGGAGCAGCTGACGAATCTCTTACACACGAACCAGCAACAGATGGTTCTGGCTCGGATAGCGGGGGTTGGGACGCGCACACACAGGCTTCACGGCTTGTTTGGATGCTCTGACTAAATTCTGACTGGAGTAAAGCCCCAGGAAGCAGAGGAGTTCACGGACACACGGCACGCACACGCCTACGCGTGTCACGGCTGAAGTGTTCAATTCTGATAGTCAGAATCTGAGGCGACGGTCCAGTAGGGATGGGTCAACAACTGTCCCAGGTAATTGTTGACAATTGAGCCTCATCATGCCCCCCCCCCCCCCCCCCCCCATGTTCTGATTGACATCCGGAGTTTAGTTGTAGCTGTCAGACCTCCTCCAAGTCTTCAGAAACCGAAAATGTTGTTTTACAGATGATCAGACCAACCTGATCACATACTCTGGCTGGATTGATCGATTGATCACTAGGGGTGGAATGATTTGTCTACTTCATCGATGAATCGATATATGCCCCTAGGATCCAACCATATTGAGGTAAGTTTTTAATCAAATTAAATCGTCCCCCAATTCTTATAGAATCGTTTAAAAAAGAATTCCATCAATATAATGTAAAATCGATCAAGTATCACAGCGGACAACACATATGCAATGTTTGCAAAAACTGATCAGTCCATCATTCCAGTCCAATGTGTGGAACCACTTTGAATTTAGCAAAGTCATGTGACCATCCAGTGTCTAGAATGTTCTAAGAATGTTCCCTTTGGATTCTTTGGATGTGGAAAAACAACAGTGGTGAACTTTAGGAAGCTAAAATGTGAATGGATTTGACATTCATTCTAGTTGACTTGTTTGTTTGAACACATATTTCAATTTACTTGTTTTTTTGTTGTTGTTGTTGTTGAAGAAATCCAATCTGGAAAACTTCAGCTGCACTGTTCAGTACCAGGTATTTCTCTCAGTCATACTGGTTGAAGTTTTGGATAAAGATGTCCTGGATCCATTTTAGGTCAGAGAATCTGATCGATCGAGATAAACCAAAATCGACTATGAATCATATCAGCAACTACAAATCATTATATGAGTTGAATTGCTGAAATGAATCGTTACACCCCTAGCGATAACTGCTGAAGAGGGTCCAAACCTTTTAATCAGGCAAACGGAACACTTGTTTAACCCCCCACCACAGACACACACACACACACACATAGGTCACCTGAGCAGGTCCTCCCTACCTGAAGAACATTTTGTTGAACCGCCACCTCACTATCAACATTCAGAGAGGATGGAGATTGAAGTCTTCGGGAACTTGATCTGAATCAAACGATGCTGACACATTTTCTCCAGCTTTAGCTTAGAACGCAGCTCGGACTCAGTTCTTGCTCATTTTGGAGAAAATAATCTATGGTTAAAAGTACCAACCCAGCTGCTGTCTGCTCCCAGTGCATAGATGTGTGCTGGACCACTGATGCAGAGGTTGAAAATGTGATTTTTGAGGTGGTACACTATGTCTCTGCATCCCTCACACACATGTATGTTGTACCTGTACATACATGCCTCAAGTCGTTCCACTTCCTGCCTGGGTTGATTAAGGTGGGACTCAAAAATACAAAGATGAGAGGAGCCGTGCAGCATCTGTTTATTCACCAGAAGCAAATTATTTTCTTTATTTGGAAGTGAATCTGTTACTTAAACTATGAGGTTAGTTTCTTCATACAGCGCCACTTCACAGCTGAGCTTGTCTAAAAGAAATCCACTAAAAGCAAGAAACATTAAACTGAACTGTGATTGTTACTATCGCTATTGATGAGGGATGCTAAAATTCTCAATGCTGTAACCGTATTTTACATTGTTGAACCGAAATGTGGAGAAAATGAATCGTTGCATCCCTACTGCATACCTGAATGTTTGCTTTGAAAGTGTCAAACCTGTGTGTAAGAAGCATTTATTTTTTCATGACATTACACCTGGCCTAGTTCTCTGCATTTTTACTTGCTTTTTAGCAAATAAAAAAGGTTTCCTGTTTTTTTTCCTTTTTGTTGTTTTGTAAAAAAAAAACCAATCATGTATCGAACTGAAACACATCACCGTAACCCAAAAATTGAGGTTTTAATGGAATTGTGGTGAAAGTGAATTGTTACATCCTACTACTGATCATTCCATTAAGACCATTCCAGCCTTAGTGAGCAACAGATGACACGATTTAATGCAATCCCTTGCTGAACAGGTGGATTTAGCCTTTTTTGTTGCAATGAGGATTTAATAATAATTTTTTTTTTACCCAAAAAGCAAATGGAAATTCCAGCAGCTCAGAAGTATGCAGACATAATCCCTGTGAAGTTTGAGTCTGTAGCTCTCTTACAGCACAGCTCTGACTCCTCTGTCATTGTTTTGAAGGAGCGCTGAAGCATGCGAGTCCCTCAGGCTCTGAGGATGGAGGCACAGCTTTCGGAGGCAGCATTTAGGTGAGTCTACACCTGTACAGTGACAGAGCCTGCATGACTCCTGTGCCCTCTCGTCACTGCTGCTGATCTTCTTCCAGATGTCACATGGTGCTCTGAAGAAGCCATGGGTGGCTGCTTAAGCTGTCCAGAGAAAGAGTCTATTCCAGATAATCATCAGAGTAAATTCAAGGTGAGCATTTCCTTTCTGCCCATGTCTTTTCCCTGACTGACCTGTTCTGGAGTCCGCTATTATTAGTTAGCAGTCAGGGTAGGGGTGTGGCTTATATGAGTGTTATAGTTTTTCTGCAGACTTGTTTCTGCATTATCCAGCTGTGATGTCACAGAACCAAAGAAGGACCTCCGAATTCCTGAGACGTTCAATGTTGGATGCTGTAACCAGTTACTCATGTTTCTGGGCACCTTTGTAAAATGGTTTTGTGTTGCAGCAGCCAGACACAATGATGAGCTTAAACTTGCTCTGAGTTTGGTCATGTGACACACACAGTAAAGGGGCATTCCCGACTGCTGTAAATGTACATCCTTTTTCAGGTGATCAACGTAGACGATGATGGGAACGAGCTGGGATCAGGCGTGATGGAGCTGACCGACGCTGAGCTCGTCCTTCACACCCATCGGCGTGATGACGTAAGATGGCCTTACCTGTGCCTTCGCCGATATGGCTATGACTCCAACCTGTTCTCCTTCGAGAGCGGACGTCGTTGCCAGACCGGCCAAGGTATGCACATGTCTGTGACCTACAGCTGCAGGCGTGTCCTCCGTCAGCTGCAGAATGTTGACTTGTTGACATGCTACAGTCTCAATATGTCTCTCAATCATGCTGTCAGGACCCTGGTGTCCTCTGGGGGCTTGGTGGGTGTGGTAAGTCTTGCTGTGGTCAGGTGACCCATGTTGTGAGTGTGTGTTACGGTTCTTCAGATCAGCCGATGTGTTTTTTTCGTGTGTGTGCGCGCACGTGTGTGTGTGTTGAGCTGCTCCTCCTTAACTCTTGAGTCTTTGGGTCCTCAAACCATGGACTATATACGAGAACTGGACTCTTTGACTCCTCCCCTCTGGCGTTGCAAGCAGGAAGTACCTGCTAGTTCCAAGAAGCCAAAATCCCATAGACTTCTATAGAGAAATAATCATTTGTTAATCATTCTATTGGTCAGAAGAACCATTCTTGATCTGATACGTTTTTTAACATCTTCTCGATAATCCTTTATTTTTAATATTTTTTCCTTTATTGCAAGTTATTCAAGTCATAAATTGACCAATCAGATGCTTTTATAAAAGTATGTGGTGCCTGCTTGCCCCCACATCCAATGTTCACAACGTTTGACGGATTTTGTGCTGCCCACTTTTAAGTGGTAGCAGTGTGGACTTCCAATTAGCTCACTCCTCGTTGGGGTCAGTGGTTGCCATAGAAACTGTGACTCACTTCTTACTGACAACTGGCTCCAAGATGACTACGCCCGTGTTGCGAAAATAATGGTGACTAAATAGACTTTATTTGGTTGGAGCCAGAAGTAAGCCATTTCTATGGGTGATGTCTCACTCACTAGGTCCAGTTTTCATATAGTCTGTGTCTTCTAGTTTTTCTGTGCCAAGTCAACAAACATTGGCAGGAGCTGCTGTCGCCCTTAGTGTGACAGTCAGCACATATGTGATACAAGCCTTCTGTCACGATTCACTTTATCACCAAAATCCAAGACAAGAAAACTGCCTCACAAACACAAGAACTCAAAAAAAAAAGTTTTTCTAAACACAAACTAAGACAACACTACTGCTTAAAGACCCATTCTAATGAAAATAGTGTTTTTTGGTGTTTTTAGAATGTTCTTGTAGGAGGACATGTATAAAGGAAATTCTGATTAAAACTGCATTTCTGAATATTTCTTTTGTTTAAAAAAAGCTTGTAGTTTTTACATACAAACTACAGTCGGTGGGTCACAAGCTTCCTGCTCCCCTCTATTCTGATGCAGTCAAACAGATCCATGAATGTCTTTGTTTTCCTCGTCTGAGCTGGAATCTGGATCTAAACGGTATGGCTGGGCTCACTATTTTTGTTTCAGCACTAATTTTAGCTTAGGGTTGTGAGGGACTGTAAGCTAGCAGGAGATAGTGTAAACAAAGGGATGATGGAAAGTGTGGGCAGGGTTGCACCATGCCAACAGTCTCATCCTTAACTCAAAGGTGAATTTCTTATGAATTACTGCCACTCTGCAGAAGCTAGTGCTACAAAAACAATTGTTTTTATTTTTGGCTATAAAACGGCTTGAATATCGTTAAAAGACCTCTGGGAAGGCTTTTACTATGAATCAAGAGCTCATCAGAGGGAGACCTTAAAATATAAAGCCAATAAAATAACTTGTACTGTCAAAAGTCATAATATGCAAAGGTTTACTGAAAAGAATCAAGTAAAAATCAGAAATTGTTCATTTTGTTTCACAGAACTATTTAAATAATTCACAGTTTGATAAATCTCTGTAGTCACTTAATAACTTTTGCCCGTCTCAATTTATTTTGGTGAACATTGCAAATTTTTATTCCTACAAGGGATCAACTATTTATCTCAGATCTTCTTAGGTCTGAGTACGGCCTTCAATACTGTTTCCCATTCCATTTGTTAGACCGACTCCTGACTGTCGCTATCACTTACACACTCCTGGACTGGTCCAAATCTATCTCTCTGACGGCTCATTCATGTCAAATCTTTTAATTCCTGTCTCACAGGCGTGCCCCAAGATTCTGTCCTGGGGCCGATGGTCTTTATTGTTGACCCTTACCCCTTTGTAAAAACAACACTTACTTTCACTGCTGCAGATGACGAGAAGCTCTACATCTCCACCCCCCCCCCCCCTCATTTCTTTAACTGTATTCTTACAATAAAATCCTACTCTACTGACAATTTACTCAAGTTAAATGATAAAACAGATGCTATTTGTTGATGTCAATTTCAACCCAACCACAGCCTCCAGTTTATCAGTACATGAGGAGGGTTCCATCTGTACCATTAATCGTCTGAGACCCTCCATTTGTGTTAGTTTATGATTATATTCTGCTGCATTCAAAATGTCCATTCTGCATCATTATTGTCATGAGTCCCTTCATGAAAGTACATGGACCCGGGCAGTAACTGTAGGTTTGACTGAGGATCCGCAGCCCTGCTTCTCCCATAGAGGAGCTGTGGCCGCTTGTCTGTGGTTAATGCGACTCGTGGTGTTACATGTCTTTGTGTGTGTTTGTATGCTTGTCATTGAGCTTTTTCATTCTTTTGGCACTTCTTGTCTGCAGGGATCTTTGCCTTCAAATGTTCTCGGGCTGAGGAGATCTTCAACATGCTGCAGGAGGTGATGCACAGTCACAGCATCAGTGTGGTGGAGGAGGCCGTGCTGGAGCCCAGCCCCCAGGCTACAGGTACATACATACCTGACCTCCTCGGCGTGAGGGGGTTCAATGTCAGAAATCTCAATTTTCTAACTAGGTCTTATGTGCTGGGTGGAACTGGCTTTAATGAGGAGGATTAAGATAAAACCCTTCCAGTAGTTACCTAAACTGATTTAGAAAAGTATGTTTTTTCATAAACATGTAATAAAAAGCTTTGCTGCTTCACTTAAACAACCAATCTAAATTAGACCTAATACTGTGTTTTTTTTAATCCTATTTAATATCATCTTGCTTCCACTGCTGACAGTAGCTTCGGTTACATACGCAAAATATGTTGATCGGATCAATAGTCGGATTAAAATCCAACCATGTACATGGGATCAGAAAAACTTTATCCGATTAGAACAATGTTCACATGGTCACACATGGTTGGAATGAATGGTTTGGGCATGCGCAGTAGCGTTGAAAATACCGGAAGAGGAAATTAGTCCTGTTGTAAACAGAGTTGCCACATACGTTAATGCAGCATCTCTGTAATATATGAGATGATCTTCTAAATGTGCTTTTATTAGTGTTATGAATATTATGAAGCGCCTGTTCGCTCATCATTTTATTTTTAATCGGTGTGGTCAGTGCTTTTTTTTGTGGAAGAACGGAGCTGGAAGAAGCCAGGGTTAGGAGAGGCTAACATGCGCTAACAACAAGATTTGCCTTAGATGGATACAAAATCCATGTGGGAAATTCTGCAATCTGCATCTTGGCTGCACATAAATATGTGGGAATAACATTAACCTTTATTTTGACGAGACACGACTGGAAACACAAATCCACGTGATTGTTTGAACGGTTTCTAAGGACTGAGCGACATTTCTGCTTTGAAAATCTCACACCGCCCAAAGCCGCTGTGTGAGATCTAAGTCCGAGCTCGGACACACGGTTCTCCTGAGTCCAGCAGCCGCTAACCCAGAGCGGCGCAACGGATCGCAGTCCGAAGTCTCCCACACATAACAAAACAAGAAAACGCACATCTAACAAAGCATCCTCCCTTCCCCTAAAACACAAAGTTATAAGTCCGACTGCTCTGCTCAGAGACACAGTTCGCTTGGTCCACCGGCACCCGAGCCCGGACCGCGCAGGGTCCAGACGTCACGAGGCATGAAGCGCTCCTCCCCCACATCCCCCCTCGTGAGGGGTGTGAGAGAGGGGAGAGGCGAAGAGCCAGTGGGGCAAGGGCGGGGCGAAGGCGGGGCGAAGGCGGGGCGAGGGTGCGGCGAAGGCGGAGCAAGGGTGGAGCAGCGCTTCGTACCGGGCGTCTGCAGAGGAGCCGGTCGGTCCTGTTTGAGCTCCAAAGCTTTCTCTCAGAGAAACATCGTGTATGTGTGACGTAAACCAGAGCAGAAGTGACACACGATCAGAATGAAACGTTTACATGAACAATGATCGGATCAATAATCGGGGCAGATATTCCGAACAGCGCGTTTACATGACGCATTTTCCTTCAGATCAGGCGTTCTTTCCCATTACTTTTGTCCATGTAAACGCAGCTAATGTTCCGCATTATGATGGAGTTTTCTCAGTCATATTGAAACTAGGTTGTGTTGTCAGATTCTATGAAATCTTACCAGGGCCTTCAGAACTCACAGAACCGGCTGCAGTGCTGCACAGAACAAACAAGTACAACAGCCAATCAGATCTCAGTCTGGGAAAACAAAGCCAACTGGAAGGTTCACTTCATGCATCTTGTGATTGGACAAAAACTTAATAACAAATAACCCAATCTCGATTTCTTTTCTTTTGAGTCAATTGTGTCCAAAGCTGCTGCTCAGCCCCTAAAAGCACAAACACACACAAAGCTATTAGCATGATTAGCATTAGCCTTTGTGCTGGTGGAAGTGAAACAGCAGTTTTCCATGTTACTCAGGATACAGAGGAGGAGGGATTTTATTTTGAAGTTAGAAGGTGGTGTGGAGATCTGTGTTGGTGCAAACATTCATGTTTTTGGAATGACAACAGCTCAATGGAAGGTAAGCAGTGGGGTAGATGAACTTGGGAGTAGGGTTGGGCGATGTCCCCTAAATTGGCCGTTGACGATGTTTGCCGTCAACCATCGGGATGGACGATGACATCGTCGGGGGGGGGGGGGGGGGTATTTATTACATTTTTCGTTCTTATATAACTGCTATACGTTAATTTGCTTTTTTCATTTTACTTCCCAACTAATGACTCATCCGCGAGGATCCAGTATAAACTGAGGGAAGTGGCTTTAACAAAAATAGTAATAAACAAAATAGAAAAGAAGTAGTCCGCTCCCGCACTTAACTAGCGAAGTGCAGCTCTAGGGGTACGAGCTACCGAACTCAGAACCGGGTCTAAGTGTGTGTCTGAGCACAGCTCGGATCGTCAGCAGACACAGCGGTTTGAGCTTCAAAGCAGAAATGTCGCTCAGTCCTTAGAAAACATTCAAACAATGACGTGGATTTGTGTTTCCAGTCGTGTCCCGACTAAATAAAGGCTGATGTTATTCCCAGGATGCAGCGCCGCCCAAAGCTAATGTTGTTAGCCCATGTTAGCATAGCAGTATGCTAACATGGGCTAACAACAGCGCTCAGAAAAAGCGCTGACAACACAGATTAAGATTCAAATGATGAGCGAACAGGTGTTTCATAATAACCGTAACATTATTAAAAGCACGTTTAGAAGATCATCTCGTATTTTACAGAGCTGACATGTCAATATATATAGCCGCTCGGCGCTGTCGTTTTGTATTGAATTGTTACATTCAATAAAGTTTGAAAAAAAAAAGCCGCTCGGCGGAATTTATATCCTTCCGGTTTTTATTCCGACAGAAAGTGTGACCTTAGTGAACGTTTTTATATTCTGAAAACATTTTTCTGGGCCCATGTACACGGTTGGATTCTAATCCGACCATTGATCCCATCAAGATATTTTGTACATGTAACCGCGGCTTATGGGGTCCACTCGCAACGTGGCGGGGGCGTGGCATCACGATGGTGGTCTCTCCATCGGGATGTCAGTCACCCATCACGATGGACGATGATATCGTCCATCGGCACAACCCTACTTGGGAGTTTAGGTTTTCTGTTGTTTTGCTCAGATTTTAAGTTAGTTGCGGTTCATTCATTCATTCATTCAGTCATTCATCTTCTTCCATTTTGTCCCTTTCTTGGTCACGGGGCTGCCGGAGCCTATCCCGGCCACTTATGGGCGAAGGCAGGGGACAACCTGGACAGGTTGCCAGTCTGTCGCACACACATATCCCACACCCATGTACACCCACATTCACACCTATGGACAATTTAGGTTGACCAATGTAGCATGTTTTTGGACGGTGGGAGGAAGCCGGAGTCCCCGGAGAAAACCCACGCATACACGGGGAGAACATGCAAACTCCACACATACATTGATGTTCTGTTTCATGTCCCCCAGCTGGGGGCCTTCTTGCTGTGAATGCTAACCACTGTGCCGCCGTGCAGCCTAGTTGAGGTTGGAGATGTTAAATATTGCTACAGCACCATAAGTGAGGACATGATGTCACTGAAGGCCCAGTGGCGTTATGAGTTGTCATAGATGAGCTCAACTGAACAATAAAGTATCAAATTTATCTGTGAGAAATGTTAAATAAGTTGGGTCATTGTTTTATTTTATTATTTTAATCCAGTGTTTGAATCGACTGTGTCATGCATGGCTCTACAACCTGATGAAAATATGCACAAACACGGCCCGTTTCATTCATAAATACATTTTTGTGTAGACACCCCCTGGTATCTGGGGTCAATGAAGCTCTGAACAATAATCTACTGTGCATGTGATGGCCTGATGGGGTAATTTAAACCTTTTGACGTCTTCTGATTGGAGGAAAATCATACGATCATGATATCACTGTTTTGTGTCGCCAGCTCTGGGTTACTCTGTGCCCACCGTGCCCAACGGCGTAGGTAGGCTGCCCTCTGTGGGGGAAGCCTCATCCCACCCCTCCACCCGACACCCATCTGTGGCCAGCACCCGCCTGCCATCTGTGGGGGAGGAGTCCACCCACCCACTGCTGGTTGCCGATGAAGGGGTAAGCTCTGCCTGATCATGTTGGGGTTACATTATTGAAATGAGGATGATACATATGTAGACAGTGGTGGTTGTGGTGATGATAAAGATTACTGTGGAAAAAATTAGTATTTGATCCCTTGTTGATGTTGCAGGTTTGCCCACTTAAAGAGAAACTGACAGTCTGTCATCCTAAAGGTCGCTTCATTTGTACAGTCAGCGATTACAAAGAAAATCAAGAAATCCAATTTAAAGAGTGTATTTACATTTATTTGCATTTCATTGAGGCAAATAAGTATTTGATCCCCTAGTAACCATTAAGAGATCTGGTTTGCGCAGACCAGTTAGACTCTCCTATTCAACTTGTTACCTAAACTGAAGACCCCTGTTTGAATTAATCACCCCTAGAAAGACACCTGTCCACAGAATCAGTCAGACTCCAAACTCTCCAACATGGAAAGACTGAGGAGCTTTTAGTGGATTTAGAGGGAGAAGATTGTAGACCTGCACACGACCAGAATGGTTTACAAAACCATCAGCAAGAAGGTGGGGGTTAAGATGACAGCTGTTGCTTCAACATGACCATGTCCAGATCTCACCTGGTGTGATGTCCATGATCATGAGTACAGAGAGTAATCCACCTAAAACAATGCAGCAGGAGTTAGCTGATGATCTCACAGCAGCTGAAACCACAGTCACCAAGAAAACCATACTTTACACTGCAATAGTTCAACATCTTGCAGAGCTCGCTAAGTAGTTGTGCTTAAGAAGGCACATGTGCAGACTGCCTGAAGTTTAACAATGAACACCTTCAGGACTTAGAGAGTGATTGGGAGAAGGGGATATCAGATGAGACCAACACGGAGCTCTTTGGCATCAACTCAACCCGTCATGTTTGAAAGAAAATGCTGCCAATAACCTCAAAACACCATCTCCTTTGTCAAGCATGGAGGTGGAAACATGCTTTGGGGATGTTTTTCTGCACAGGGGTACTTCACTGTGTGGATGGGAGGATGGATGGAGCCATGTACCATCAAATCCTGAGTGAGAACCTCCTTCTCTCCACCAGGAGGATAAAAATGGGTCATTGATATAATGACCCAAAATATACAACCAAAAAACCCAAGGAACAGTTAAAGAAAAACCATATCAAATTCATGGAACAGCCCAGCCAGTCTGTGGACCTCTTATAGAAAGAGAGCTGTAGCTCAGAGTTGCTAACAGCCACCAAATCTGAATGATTTAGAAATCATTTGTAAAGAAAAGTGGACCAACAGAGTTTTACCACAAAATACTAAATCCTTCCAGAAAGAGGGTTCAAATACTTATTTCCTTCAATGAAATGTATTTTAATCTATATAAATTCCTTAGTCAATGTCTTGATTTTCTTTGTGATTTTATATGAACCGAGTATTAGGACAACAGACTGTCATTTTCTTTTTAGGTGTGCTAAATTCATGCAAAGGATCAAATACTTATGTTCCGCTGTATATAACTGACAAAGGTTCTCATACATGATGTTTCCAGTCAGTGAAGGTGAACCTCTTTATGTTAAAACTAAGTTTCCCATGATCCTGTGTAACAGCCAGCAGGTCCAGCTCACTGATTAGAAAACACTACAATCCTCTGAACTTGTACCAGCTTTCAGGAAACACAAGAGCTCAAAGATAAAGTAGGTTTTCATGAGAGCAGTGGAGATGTATGGTGATGTTCCTCTTAAAGACCCAGAAGTAAAAGCATGTGCGTTTTTTACAAGTCTAGGAAAGGAAAATCTATATGAGAGCAGTGAAATGTAGACGAAGCTAAAGGGAGAAAGCTAGAGCAGCACCACAGAGTGTGAAGGTCCAAGTCCTCGTCTGATAGGAGGCAGACCTGTTGGAGGGTCTATTCAAGTGCTGATGCGTTCGGGGGTTTGACTGTCTGTGAGTATTTGATGAAGATGACTAGAAGCTGAAGCTGGTTGTGTGTCTGCAGGTGCATACGTATGTCAACACCACGGGGCTCTTGGATGAACAGCCCAGTCCTCTCACCCTCACCACCCCCCTGGAGAGCCCCACCTCTCCACAGTCCCAGTGTCCTCCCACCCCCCCTCCGCCCAGGACTCGCACAGAGACGTCGGAGGCGCTCCCCCTGCCTGAGCCCCAGGTACTCCTGGAGCCTCAGGGGGTGCGCTTTGTGCTTGGTCCCACCCCCGTTCAGAGGCAGCTGATGGAGCAGGAGAGGAGGCGACAAGAGTCAAAGGAGGCAGAGGAGCCCAGAGAGACTGAAGGATCTGCAGATGTGGAGCCTGCTCCACCACACTCCAACGGCTCCACCTCCAATGCAGTGGTGGCTTCCCGCCGCCATCGCCCCCCTCCACTCACCCCTGACCTCCAGAATGTCAACAACTCCGCCCAACGGCGCACTGTCCTGCTGGACTATGAAAACCTGCCGGCGCTGCCTCCTGTCTGGGAGACGAGGAAACCAAGCACAGAGGAAGAGGATGAGCACGCCGGGTTCAAGACGCCGTCGCTCAACGGCTACAACCACCACCATCCCCACAGCCTGCTGCATCACTCCTACTCCCACCCGCTGTCCGCCACTTTTGAGCCTTCGCACAACTACGTGAACACAGAGAACGTGACGGCTCCACTCAGCGCGCACCGCCCAGAAACGGCCCGCCGCCGCTCTGATGGACCCACCATCTTCAACTTTGACTTCCGCCGGCCGCAGCTGCCAGGCCACTTGGAGCCCCCCAAGACCCTAAACTACATCGAGGTGGAGATGGAAAGTAGCGGGAACAGAGGCGCCTCAGATGGCAGCAACCCTCATACGCCCCGCACCCCTACCTCCCCGCTGCCCCCCACCACACCCACTCGCCGCACTGAACAGTACACTCTGATTGACATTGAGCGCACTGCCGCCATGTCTAGCCTGCAGAAGGCGCGGCCACGCGATGATGGAACGTCGCGCAAGACCAGGCACAACAGCACAGAACTGCCCACCAAGAGCACGGCGTGACTTGCTGCTGCCACCGTGAACGGCGGGAGGATGAATGGGTGGATGAGTGGATGGTCAGTAGACGGGACTCGGTGCACACTTGCCCGTGCGCACATGCATGGCAGATGAACTCTCGGGCGTGACACCTACGAGAACTATGACGTCACAGACTGCATTCCTTATATGGTACACATCAGTATTACTGAGCAGCATTCCATTAGCCTTTTTGTACGAGTCGCTCCGCTGCGGCGAGACGACGCTCTGCTTCAGTAGATCTGACGCAATAAAGTCTGGGTTCTTTGTACCAGCGACGGCGCCTCCTGTCCTCCCTCCCCTGTAATGGCCATGACGTGAAGTACAGATGTTTCAGCAGTAGGAAAGCAGGTCTAGGACAGGTAACGTCGCACTGAGCAGTCTGTATGTGTTAGTGAGCAGGTCTACATGCATCTAGCTAACAGTTTGATAGCCATGTGAACAGAAACCTGGTGGAGCCAAAGTCCTCCGGCATTTGCAGCTTTTTCTCCAGGTGGAACCACACAACAACCTCTTGGTTTGACTCTGTCGGGTTTACGAATTGCCTTCAGTTCTTCTTGTCTGACCCAAACCCTAGTCTAGTTACTACAGCAGAGCTCAGCAGGCCCAATAGTTCCAATCATGTGACCTGTGAGCTGTTGGAGGGCAGAGGAGCCGCTCGACATTAGGGCGCCATTAAGACTGTGTAGCAGAGCAGCAATATGAGAAGTTTCTTTGTGTAAATTCACCTAATTTTATCTTTACATGGTACTAAAAAACAAAACAAGAAGGCAGCTGGTCTATTTAAACGACGGGAGTGACTTCATTGACATTTCAGTGTGGGATAATGCCCAACGAAGTGTGAATCAGAAATGAAAGGACAACGCAGAGGTGTGAACCGTACGAAATAAAACAGATGACACCACACCTGGGAGGACATTATCCCGCTTCTACCATGCTCACTTACAGAAGATAGAAATCAATTACAATTAATCTTGTAATTGATTTAGGTTTAAATTCATTTTCGCTAAGAGCGGACTATTGGATACGCAGTGCGATCCGTTGAAGGAAAGTGGTATAAATGCTAAACATCATGATAGCTTAAACAAAGCATCAGTTCAGACAAAAGTTTTCCTCTTTCTTCTAGACTTGTCCAGATGATGAAGCTAAAGTGTTTATTTCAAAGAGAGAAAGTCTAAATATTCTCTCCTTATATTGTCTTCTGCTGCATCCCAGTCTTCATAGTCATCAAATTCACCAAACAGGAAACTATAAATCACCTTTTCTACTTTACTGCTGTTGTGACAAACTGTAGACGTCTGTCCACCTATGCTCCAAGATTTTGTTGTTCCGGTTTCCAACTGGTGTCTGGGCCAGCGTAATGATATAGAACATTCAACCTATGTGACCGGAATTTCTTTTTTAGGTGTTCATTATCACTTTGAATGGACACCGTGCAGCCAGTCAGGACTGAGTATTCACCCAGACCATGGTATAAAAACATTTAATACATATTTATCTGCACTATGATAGCAACAATGTCCTTGAAAGCAGCAACAGTTTCTAACTAGCATTGAGTCATGTCAGAGAGGGGGTTTGCAGTATTTTTTTCCCTCTATCAAATGCCTCTTTATTTTGTGGAAGAACTGGCTGTTCCTCACTAACCCTTCAGACAGTCACTGTCCTGCTAAGAAATGCACAATGAACATCCCATAATAGCTCCATGTTTGTTTTGCCATTTTACATTGAGTTTTGTTCAGTAACAGCAACATGTGAGGCTGAAACTGAACAGAATCCTGATGTTATTGTGTGCGATATGTAACCATCACACATGCAGCTCAAACCTTCATCACATGTTCCACATTGTTCCAGACATTGTTCCTTTCTGATCAGCTGCTATTTGGGAGAAATGATTAACAGATTTGCTGATTTCTAGTCACCAAAGTAAATAACTGGTCAAAAATAACTCATGTGCTGGAAAAGTGCCTGAGGTATCAAAGGAGAATGGAGATAAAAAAATATTTACAAACATTTTTTCCATAATTATTAAATGCAGTTTTCAAAAGTCTAATCAAACCTGAAGATCTTTGGGTTTGGGA